>MNCI01033122.1:417492-434486 GCA_015680685.1 Gnetum montanum
GCGTAGTTTCAACATGATTCTTGGCAGACCATGGCTAGCACAACAACGAGCCATTTCCTCACTGATACATCAAGAAATCTACCTTCCATACGAAGGTGGACAAGTCATTATACATGGTGACAACACTCCTTTTCAAGCTGACCACAACATAGACATGTCACAGGTCTTGAAATAGGAGCCTCTTGAAGCAACACCCACACCAACAAACACAACACCTAGAGCTAAAATGCTTGAACAAGGGGTAAAAACTAAAAGTCTCCCAGATCAAACTAGTGTGCCTCCTAGACCATGTCTGACTAAGAAAAAACTGCATAATCAAGACTCCCCTGTGGCCAAAGACACATCTAACCGCCGCCCACTCCTCACCTTTGTTCGTTGTGCATATGTCACCTTAGTTTGCATTATACTAGCTTATGCGCTTGCACGTGGCCCGAAAAGGCCTGAAACTACCACCTTTTCACATTATTTTCTATTCACTTGTGCATTTCAATTCATGTTTTCTGTAGTGGCTATTTAACATTATTTTCTCTAGTTGCTTTTGTTTACAGGATCGTACAGACGCACATGAATGCATCCACCCTGATAGTCCTGGCATCATGACTTAAAACTGATACCACAGAATGTCCTAGCATCATGACGGTAAATCAACATCACAGAGCTCTGTCTGACATGACACTAAACTATCACATTCATTCACCAGAGTCCGCTAAGACTATAAACTGGTTTGCCTCTTCATAGTCTGCCACGACTATAAACTAGCATCGTACCGTCCGCTACGACGATAAACTGGCAACGTCCAACGGGTTATGACATAAAACTAACCCATGATAGTCCGCTAAGACTATAAACTGGCCATATCATTTCTTACACATTCATCTGCTGTTGTAATTCATGACATTTCTTCATCAATGACTACTGCATCATTCATCACATAGGCTCTGACAACACTATTGCTGCTCATTTTGTTTGCCTTAAGTTTCGCATGGTGCCTTCATTTGCATTAGTCACATTCATGTATGAAGTGTTTGCTAACTCATTCACTTATGGTTTTCTTGTCTTCTTCGAGTTGTGTTTGTAGGATGACACCTAGTGGTGCTCGTACATCGATACACTTCATCATGGTGACAAGGTGCCACATTGTTTCTGATGCACGCAACCAGGTTAATCAATCTGGTCAAAAGTACATTTCTAGTTCCCAATACATTCTCCATTTCCCCAACACTCTTACTCCCTTTCCTACTCAGTTACAATTCCTGAATACACCCAGTACACCCCAAAACTTGGAGCACACTATTACATGTTGTGGCACTCTCAAGCAACTGCAACACACAATATGGCACAGGAGCATGAGTGCAAAATTGAAAGAAAGCTCTTTCCAAAAAACAAAGAGACAAAACAAAAAGAAAACAAAAAAAAACAAAAAAAAACCAAAAAAGAAAAAGAAAGAAAGAGTAAAGAGCAAAGAGCAAAGAGCAAAATGAGCCATAAGACCCTTGGCACTTACCATAAGCCTCAGGCGGGGAGGCAGTTGTCTTGGAAAAAAACACTCATGTCTCAAAAGCTCAAGTAACATCTCATTATGCATCTTTGGCTCTTCACCAACAGGTTCTCTTTAACACCAAATAAGGGGCCTGTTCCTCCAGAGAATGCAACCCACCATCACATGGCCAACAAGTTCTCTTACACACTAAACAAGAGTCTCGTTCCTCCAAAGGATGATTTTAGCCTTGCACAAGAACGACATGAGTTGTTTGCACAAGATGAAGATTCCTCTCCCACACCAGCACAATCTTTTAATCAGTTCCCAATCCCCATAATTTCCATCTCCCAATCCAACTACAAGCTTCATTTCCCAATCCCAGGTACTTTTGAACATAGTGCAATGACATCTGGCCAAGTGCCAAAGGAAAATGTTTCTACCAAGTTTGCTTGTGGTGTTTTGTACTTCTTTGTCGATGAATCTTGGGTCAATTCCTCCAAACATCAACAAAGAGGGGCCAATGAAACACCACNTGGGTCAATTCCTCCAAACATCAACAAAGAGGGGCCAATGAAACACCACAAAAAATTTTGGCTAACACTTGTAGACAAAAATTAAGCTAAGTCATGTTGGTCCTCAGCATGACCAAGCTTGAAAGCCTCAAAAATAGCATCAAACGAAGTTAAAGCAAGAAAGTAAAAGTTCTTTGGGACCCAAAGAAGACTACGATGACATCTGGCATCAAACTTGGCAAATCTTGAGCTCAAAATACTTGGTTTTCACTAAGTATGCATCCTGTACGCTGGCCTACACATGCCCAGCGTAAGGCCCAGCGTACAGCAACTTTCGGGGCTCAAAAACTCATCAAAACATGCTAAATTAGAGTTTTTAGACCCCCTAGGACCTTCCCCAGGGTCCCTAGCAGGTCTCAGGCACTTGAAAATTTAATTTTGGGCTCCAAATGATGGCCTTTCATTCTTGTACGCCCAGCGTATAGGCCCAGGGTGTAGCCAGCGTAGAGAAATTTTTGGGCCCCAGAAATGAGTCAGAACATGCCAGGACTAAGTTTTTAGACCCCCTAGAACATTCCCCAAGGTCTCCATCAGGTCTCAGGAACTTGAAAATAGAAATTTTGGGCTCGAAATGATGGTCTTTCATTCCTCTACGCTCAGCGTACACGCCCAGGGTGCAACCAGCGTATAGAGACTTTCGGGCCCCAAAAATGAGTCAGAACATGCTAGAACTGAGTTTTTAGACCCCCTAGTACCTTTCCCAGGGTCCCCAATAGGTCTCAAGCACTTAAAAATTTAATTTTTGGCTCCAAATGATGGCCTCTCATTCCTGTACGCCCGGCGTATACGCCCAGGGTGCAGCTAGGGTAGAGAGACTTTTGGGCCCCAGAAATGAGTCAGAACATGCCATAACTAAGTGTCTGGACCTCCCAAGACCTTCCCCAAGGTCTCTAGCAGGTCTTAAGCACTTGAAAATCGAATTTTTGGCTCCAAATGATGGCCTTTCGTTCCTCTACGCCCACCGTATACGCCCAGGGTGCAGCAAGAGTAGAGAGACTTTCAGGCCCCAAATATGAGTCAGAACATGCTAGAACTTAGTATCTGGACCTCCCAAGACCTTCCTCAGGGTTTCCAGTAGGTCTCAAGTACTTGAAAATCAAATTTTATGCTCCAAATGATGGTCTTTCATTCCTCTACGCCCAGCGTATATGCCCAATGTGCAGCCAGCGTAGAGAGAATTTTGGGCCCCAAAAAAGAGTCATAAAATGCTAGAACTGAGTGGTTGGACCCCCCAGGTCCTTCCCCAGGGCCCCCAGTAGGTCTTAGACACTTGAAAATCGAATTTTAGGCTCCAAATGATGGTCTTTCATTCATTTACGCCCAGCATATACGCCCAGGGTGCAGCCAGCGTAGAGAGACTTTTGGGCCCTAAAAATGAGTCAAAGCATGCCAGAATTAAAGGTTTGGACCCCCCAAGACCTTCCCTAGGGTCTCCAATAGCTCTTAGGCACCCAAAAATCAATTTTTGACCTTAAAATGAAGCATTTTCATGTGTATACGTTGGGTACATTTTTGGCTTACGCTGGCATGCTATACACTTACGTTGGCATCCTGTACGCTGGCGTGCTATATGCTGTCTAGTTGTAACATATCTTGCACCTGGTCAACGCACCACATGTCTCCCAACCTAAGTCCACTGTCAAAACCCTGCCAATTTTTCACTAAATCCAGGGTCTGTTGACAAACATCCTAGAGCATACCAGAGACATTTACGCTGCGCACCAGAGCTAAGACCCTCTTACGCTGAAAAGCCCTGTACGCTGGGCAAATAGTCTCTATGCTCCGTCTCCCGTGCGAACCAGCCAAGTCATCCTTGCATCCACCGGGGCTTTTTGTCCGCCTTGTGTTCCATCACAACTGCATTAGACCGGTGCACCGTATTTTGACTCTGTAATACCATTGTTTACAATTTACACTAATTTCTTGCATGTTTTTCTATTTACGCTCGTTTACATTTACGCCTCGTTCACATCTATTACGCTGTTTACGCTCTCTTTTATGCCCGTTACACCGTTTACGCATAACCCAGTGTGTAACACTTCGGTATACGTTCGGGTAAATCCTTGTCTGATCCGCATGCAGACCACCCAAGGTACCCTACCTTTGTGCATTCTAGCTCGCCCTCAGGCGAAGGTAGGGTCATCTGTGCTTGCCCTGCGATCCCACAGCCTTTGTTTTCCTTCCAACCGTAGACCGACGATTTCAGGCGGTACAATGAGCATGGCTAAGCACCATAGATTTCCACACTAGGGAAATAGTTCCCAATGTGGAAGAAGGGGGGTGATAATCAGTCTTACCTCCCAACACCCACATAGCATAAGTTTAACCTCAAAGTGGATCCCACATAACCAAGGACCCCTGCAAGTGTCTCTAACAGCCTCAGAACTTCACCAAACCTAGTTAAAACTTTGGATTTGATTTTTTTCCATGCTAGGGAAGACTTCATCCACACAAAACCTTTCACCCTCAACTTGGAAAGATGGGGGAAGCCAAAAATGACCTAAGTTAATGACTTAATGACCAATTCTTGATGTCTGATGATCCCTAGACCCTGTTAGAACCCTTTGGAACTTCCAAAAGCTCCAAAATGGGTCAAAAATAATATAAATATATCATTTCCCTTTCATCCACATTGGGCTCACCATTCCTAGTGTAGAAGAAATAGGAAAAGTTGCATGCTAAGCTCTCTTTCCCTAGCTTAGAGGAAAGGGGGAAGCCAAAAAACTACTTAGTGATTCCCAAAACTATCCAATTTTGACATAGATCCATAGCCCTTAAGCTTGGAAATCCTGGAGGTTGACATGCAAAATTGATTGAGGTCAAAATTAGTTAAAAATGCATTCCCCCTTATCTTCCATTCTAATATCTCTATCCCCAACATGGAAGAAGGGGGAAAAGTCAAAACCCCACTTAGTGATGCCCAAAACTATCTAATTTTGACATAGACCCATAGCCCTTGATCCTAGCAACCTTGGACGTTGACATGCAAAGTTGATTGAGGTTAAAATTGGTCAAATATCCAATCCTCCTTTCTTTCCACACTACCCTTTCTATCCCCATCGTGGAAGAATGGGGGGAAGCCAAAAAACCACTTAGTGATGCCCAAAACTATCAAATTTTAATGTGGATCAATAGCCCTTGACCTTGATAAGCTTGGGAGGCAACATGCATGTTTGATTATAATATGAATTGGGCTAGATCTAGGATTCATTCCTCCTCCATGTTAGAGTAACCTCCCTAGTGTAAAAAAAAGGGGGAAAGTTGATTTTTCTCTTTTGGAGATAAGATGACACTCTCAAAAACCACAGATCTTCACTAGAGAAGGCCTAGACCTGACAACCTAAAGATTTTACTTGTCTAAATTTGTCACAACCTACAAAATAAATTCCCTCCATTATTCCATACTATAGTAACTCCCCTAATGTGTAAATATGGTGGAAGACCTTAAGTACCCTTAAAAAGCCTTCAAACATACCGAAAATTAGCCAAAAACTTGCAAAATTGAAGTCTGCAATGCTAGGGGCCTAGAAACCTAGTTAAAGTACTTAAAAATCATTTGGAATCCATAAAAAAAATTTCCCCTTATCTTTTCATGATGAGGATACTATACCTAATGTGGAAGAATTGTAAAAGTATTCTCAACACCTATTAATTCTCAAAATGACCTTGAATTGCCTCAAAATGAAGTTGAGAGATGCACAAGTTCTAGATCTAAGCTCCAGTCACCTTTTTGACCATGTTTAACCTCATTTTTACATGGATTTTGATTCCCCATACTAACTTCGTTCTTTTCCATGCTGGCTAGTGTGAAAACAAGGGGGGAAGGCTTCAAAACCTACTTTTTGACCTTTATAGACCTCCAGGGAGCCCAATTTTAATGGATCTGATCCTATACTATCTTAGGAAGGTCTTGGAACATTAATTTTGGACTCTAAACATCCTAAAACATATTTTCCTTAGTCTCCATAGTAAGGACCCTTATTTCCACACTAAGCCCAGCATGGAAGCTTAAAAACACTTAATTTTTGGGTCTAGATAGCGTAGAAACAACCTAGATTGATTCTTGCAATCACCTAATAGCCCTGTAGCCTCAAAACATGGTCTACTAAGGCCTAAATATGGAACAAATTAACCATTGTTTACCTATATTAATCAAATTTTATCATATATGGCCTATTTTACTTTATTTTTGACTTATTATGTAATGTTTGGCTTGTTATTTAGACTTATGTTGCCTTATGGACATGGTTGACCTTCTATGACATCTATATAGCTCTATATGTTATCTGTTTGTCTTACTAGAGTTATATTTTATTTTTTCAGATTTTAAATGGTATCAAATAGTGGGTTTTGACCTTTCTTGACCACATTTTGACACCATATTACCATGGCCCACTAGAACCTTAAACTAACATCATAGTCTACCAAGACTATAAATTGGCATCACATCCCAATAGGCCTTAAATGGATAAATTATGACCTTTATTAACCATTTGTAGCCTTACCCCTTATATTTTCCCTTGTTTGAGCTTTCTGTGACTTTTGTTTGCCTCTATTATTCTTTTCCTCATTAACCTCATCTCAGTAATGACCTTGGATGTCCTTGATTGCATTATATGTGCATATGTTTTATGGAATATTAACATCATGTACTCACTTTTATGTAGGTGTCACTTAATATGCTTTTGGTTGATATACAAGATCAAAGTATGAGTACCTAGGAGAAAATCAATTTTCTTTTATGTCTACATGGACCTCACGGTGATATTAAATAGTGTATTCACTATGATTGCCTAGATTTTGAGCCTAAGAGGCTTGTAGACCGCATAGCCTCAATAGAGAAATCTCTAGAATGGCTTGAAAACCTAGTTAGAACCATTGACTTAGAATCAAGAGACATAATTTAAGATCCTTTAGTTGAGGTTCCTATCACAACACACAATGATGAGGAGAAAACCCTTAAATTAATTTCCTTACTAGAGCCTCAATGTACCCAAGATATTAGTAAAGTCTTATAAAATAACATTAAGGAATTTTCCTAGTCATATGAAGATATGCCAAGCCTAGACCCACATCTAGTCTAGCACAACATCATACTAGATCCTAGCATTAGACTAGTTAAGCAAAAAGTGTAAAAGATTAGACATAATTTAGCCTTGGTGGTTCATGATGAAATCTCAAAGCTCTACCAACCAAGTTTGATTAGGGCTATTAATTATGCAAAACGGGTATACAACATAGTGGTAGTCCCTAAGAAAAATGGGATTATCCATATTTTCATTGATTTTTGAGACCTACATAAAGCCACCATCAAGGATGAATTTCCTTTACCTAGTATTGATCAACTTATCGATACTGTAGCTGGACATGCCTTGTTGTCCTTTATGGATGGATTCTCAAGATATAACCAAATTAGGCTTAACCAAGAGCACTAACTTAGCACAACATTTATGACCCATGAGGTACTTTTTGTTATACCATGATTCCCTTTGGGCTTAAGAACACTACAGCAACATACCAGAGAGCCATGACCTATATCTT
The DNA here is from genome assembly GCA_015680685.1 of Gnetum montanum. NCBI lineage: Eukaryota > Viridiplantae > Streptophyta > Gnetopsida > Gnetales > Gnetaceae > Gnetum > Gnetum montanum. Next base: position 425,086 of record MNCI01033122.1, read on the forward strand.
TAGCAATTACATGTTAGGTTTACTTAATGATTATGTACATGACATAGCTGTGAATTCTAAAATAGCCAATGGCCATGCCAATGACCTACATATGGTGCTTAAATGATGCCTCAAATATGAGCTCAAGCTCAATCCTAAGAAGTGTATCTTCAGTATCAAGATTGGCAAGATGCTTGGCTTTGTAGTCTCTAATGTAGGGATACACATAAATCTTGATAAGGTTAAGGACATATCCAAATTGGTAGCACCTATCAACCTTAAAGAGATTCAAGAATTATAAGGTAGAGTGAAATTTATTTTTAGGTTTATCACTAGGTCTACGAATAAGTTACAACCAATGCACCACTTACTTAAGAAAGGAGTTCATTATGAGTGTATGGCTCAATGTCAAAAAGCCTTTGAAAAACTTAAGTAAGAATTAACATAGCTACCTATACTCTATCCACTATAAGAGGGTAAACTATTTGACATTTATCTCACCATTTCTGATACATCCATTGCCTCTCTACTTTATTAAATATGTGATGATGGAGTAGAAATGCTTGTATACTACCTTAGACATGCATTAGTAGCCCACAAGACCTAATACACTAAAGTGGAGAAGGATTGTCTACAACTAGTATTCTCTTTGAAGAAATGTAGGCATTACCTCTTTAGAAGCCAAATCAATGTAATTTGCAAGGACAACAGACGTAGAGCCATAATGACCAACATCTATGAAAGTAGCCATATAGCCCAATGGAAAGCCATAACTTCAAAGTTTGAACTCTATTACATCTCTCAACCCTTAACAAAAGGTCATGCTATAGTTGTACAACTCACAGTTTCACTAGTTGATGACCAATTAGCCATAGATCCTGAGTTCCCTAACAAACACATTAACAAAAATAGCCAAGTGCTCGAGGATTATGAGACAATCATGAAATTTGTTGAAGCTTCAACTGCCCATGGGGCTAGTGCTATTGCCATCATATCATTCCCATCTAGTGAAATCCAATCCTTTGCCTATCATTTTGGGTTCCCATGTGCCAACAACTTAGTGGAATATGAGGCTTTCATCAAAGGGATGATGGTAGCTCATGACCTAGGAATTAGATGCCTAGCCATCAAAGGTAATTCACAACTCATGGTTAACCAAGTAACTAATGTCAATGCATGAAAAGATAAGCACTTACAACCTTACTATGACATAGGAAAGAAATTATTACAATAATTTATTGATTTTGATATCCAACACATTCCTTGAAACAAAAATTCCATAGCTAATGCAATTTTAACATTATCCCTTAATGTGATGCTAGATGTGTTTAGCAAGCTATCCACCTTAATTGTGGACTGCGCTACTTTCATCACACAGAACATTTAGGATACTTTGTGGCTACCATTTATACTGTTCCATCCAAAAAGTGGTATGAAAATATCAAATTTTCCTTATGCATGGTGAATCCTCACAAGGCCTAACTAATTCTTAGAAGGACACCATACGTAAGTGATCAAAGTAATATGTCATCATAGGTGATAACACATTATGTTGCTGGTCCTATGATGCCATATGCCTAAAGTGCTTAGGCAAAATCAAAGCTAGAATAGTCCTAGAGGAGGCTCACAAGGGTTTTTGTGATGGACATATAGGACCTAGAGCCATGGTCACTAAGATTAGATGGTTAGGCTACTATTGGCTGCATATTGAAAATGACTACCTACAAAAGATTAAGTAATTCAACACATGCCAATGATATAGCAACTTGATACATGTATCACCAACTAAATTGCATATGACCTTGATAACATGGCCATTTCAATGATGGGGTTTGGATATCATTGGACCCATAATTCCTAAATCTATCACAAGGCATACCTTCATCATGATCACAATCAAAAACTTTACCAAGTGGGTTGAAGCTATTCCCCTAAGGAAGATCACATCTAAACAAGTTTACAAGTTTATCCTACACAACATTGTAGCTTGTTCTAGCATACCCATGACCATAGTTATAGATAATGGGCCTCAATTCAATCGCCAAGAAACCAAGGATTTTTATCACAACATAGGCATTAAGCATTCTTTCTCATCACCTTAATACCTTCAAGCCAATGGACAAGAAGAAGTAAAAAACAATGCCATCATCAACTTGCTCAAGAAGATGCTTAACAATAGCAAGTGGAAGTGGCATGAGTAGCTTATCCATGCACTATGGATATATAGAACAACCTATCACATGGAAACTGGCATGACCCCTTATAGCCTTGTTTATGATTTCAAAGTTATTTTACCTCTTGAATTATAGGTACCTTCTCTTCGAGTAGCCTTAACCAACTTCATCAATAATGAGCAGAGCAAGGAGCTATGGACAACAATGCTAGATTTGGTGGAAGAGTAGCACATGTAGGCTCTTACTTACATCTAGCACTATCAAGAGAGGAAAAAGTAACAACATCACCATAACTTAATCATGCACAAGATCAAGGTGGGGGACCTCATCCTCAAGTCCATCCATGAGCATGTGGAAAAATTCTTAGCCAACTAGGAAGGGTCCATCGTTGTCACCAAAGCCTATGGAAATGAGGCCTTTAGAATTGTTGATAGGAATGGGAATCAGCTAGCCAATCTTGTCAATAATTCCTATCCAAAGCCATACTACATGTAGCTAACAGATCGTCAATAAGCAAGCCTACTTTCAACAATCTGCTACAACCTTAAATTGGTAACATGGCCTACTAGGGTCTTAAACTAGTACCATGGCCTACCACATAGCCTTAAACTAGCAACATTGGTAACCTAGATAGCTTGATTCTCATGTGAACTCTATGCACTATAATTTTATAATATGTAGTGATGTTTTGTATTCTTTATCAGTGCCTCTCAGGTCAATCCTCTAGACACCAACAAAGAGGGGCCATTGAAACACCACAAAATTTTCCATGTTATAACCAATCCTCATCATGTAGCTTTCAACCCATGGAACCCAAGGAAAAATTTCATTTTAAATGTGAAAATTGTAATCCATAATGGGAAATCTCACATAATTTATACTTTTGAAGCTAAAAAAAAGCCTCATAAGTGGTCAAAGCCTCATTCCCCAAGGGAAAATGTCACCTAGTATCCATATTTGGGCTTGGGGGTGGGGGGGTGTTTAAATATTCCTTTTGGAATTCCAAAAAATATAATTTAATGTGTTTTATTTGGGGGGGGGGTAGACATTTTTCTACACTGAAAACACATGTAAGGATTAGATCTCAACTACCCCCAGCATGAAAGGATGGGAAGTTCAAAAACTTTTCTACCTTCAATGTGGAGACGAAGGGCACATTTTGAAAAATTTTCCCTCAAACTGAAAAGTTTCTTCCTAGCTTGGAAAATTTTCTCTCATCCTCGAAAGTTTCTTCCTAGCCTGGAAACTTTTCCCCAATATGGAAAGTTTCCTCTCAAGCTAGAAACTTTTCCACCAACCTTGAAAGTTTTCTCTTAGCTTAGAAATTTTTTTTCTATCCTCAAAAGATTCCCCTCCCCTACCCCCCTCTTTCCCCCCCCCCCCACCCCCCCCCCCCCCCCCCACCCCCCCCCCCCCCCCCCCCCCCCCCCCCGCCCCTCACCCTCACCCCCAAGCATGGAAAATTCAAACCCCCAATGTGGAAGCCACAAGAAGAAAAATTCATCAAGTTATGCACTTCAACATTGACTAGCCACTTCAACAAGCATGGTGGAGAGCTCAACATAGAAGATTCATCTCCAGTGTAGAAGGGGTGCCTTGGTTTCTATTTTTAGTAAATGGAATGGCCATGGGAGGAAGAACTTGCTATGTTTAGTAACCCCCCAAAATTTGGACATCCATTTCACATAAAATTGGCATCCAATTTGAAGAAAAATTACATGAAATTTGAAGCCATTTTGTAGCCAATTTTCAGCCTCATTCATGGCCCAAAAAGCCTATAAAAGCAAAACTCCAACACCATTTACAAGTTCCACACATTTTTAGCAAGGTTCTAGATCTTTTAACAATGTTCAGTAATTTTTAACATACAAGAACTTTGGTAATTCAACAATTTTTAGCAAAAACATTGCATACAACTCCACACCTATAGAATTTTCAAGCACTTAAGAGCTCTTTCAAGTTCCCATACTTGTAGTCTCTTGAACCCTAACATGGAAGCATTGAGGCTTTGAGATTTGGTAAATTTTGGTGTTAACATTGCACTTTTTGGGATTTCAAACCTAGAGTGAAGCAACTTGGCATCCAAATATTCCACCTTTCTTAGTTCCCTATTAGCAACCCAAATTAATAGATCCAAGGTTGTAGTAGCAAAGGAAGGTTCTATAGCATCAAGAGTGGCTTAGCACTTGGATCAGGGAGTAGATCACCTTAGCGTTAATGGGCTTTGTACTCTTGTACAAGTGGACCCATTTTTTTCTCATCTAGGCACCATTTGTACACATTTATATAACTTATTCTTTATTCTTTTATCAATAAATTTATACATTTTAAGTTTTTTGTTCAAAGAAAAATTTATTATTTGTGCATTATTCAAATCTATTTATATTTTCACATTTTGCATATCCCAAGTCCCTCATTGATCTGCCAAACTAGCCAAGATGCCCTAAATCCCATTTTCATCACAAAGGCCCTAGGGATTTGGGGTTGAGGAACTGCTTGCATTTAGGATCCTTGGTTTCCTTCCCATTCTAGTAAAATCAAGGTTTTTAGGCACAACACATACTTTGATGAGAAAAGAGCATTTCGATCCAAAAGGGGGCCCAAAGGGGGCATTAGAATCTACATATATGCAAGGGGAGCCTATACATAATCCAAGAGGCCCCAATTGTAGGAGGAGTCTCTTGAGGCTTTTACCAAAAGGTACTCAAGTAGAAAAGCTTCATATTTCAACTCAAGCTCAACTAAAAATGAGCAAGGAAAAGCATATTCTTCTAGTAATGTTGTAAAAAAAAGGACATTTATTAAATCCTTATATAAAGATGAACATTTATGATGAAATCTCATGATGTTTATATGTTATATAAAATTACCTATGAGATTTATTTATTGTTTGACCTTTTGTATGTTAAAAATATATCTTTTTAAGTACCTAAAGGACCTTATTGAAAATATGAATTAAGACATACTAGAATATGTGTTGTACTAGAATAGGTATTCATGATATCTTTTGGTAAGATTGAGGTATATCCATATGCTATTTTTCATTCCTTTAACATCATTATCATATATTAGTTTATGAATCTTCTTTTGGATAAAAAGTTGATTGGCTAATCTTTTGATATATTCAGCATGAGTAGATGTGTTGCTTTGTCTTAAAATTTGAAAATACATGTTTTAAAATCCTTTCCATGAACTTGATATTGGATTGTTGATCTTTTCAAAATAATATTGGATGATTATAGAATCATGGTAGACAAGTTACTAAAAGGCTTGGATCAGATGTGCTTCTTGTTGTAAATAGATGAAGGGCCATTCTTGATAAAAACTAGTTCTACTTCATCAACCCTATGAAATTAATGAGATGTGTACTCTTCAACTATTCTCTTGAAAATTGATTTTATGTCATGCACATTTATTTCATGAAACATTTTTGCAAGTGTTTAGATTATTTTCAGTTTTGTCCATACAAGGGAAGAGATTTATGTGATAATGGTAATGCTCATTATGCAATGGATCTCTATACTTATATGTTTTTGTTCTAAAATGATGTATCCTTAGCAACAAATTTTTCTTCTTGTAGTATAACATTATTCTTAGAATTATGACCTGTAGTGCCATTCCCCTCCTTCATTCCCTTTTTGTTCATGTCCAAAAAGGGGAAGAAGTTCTTAATAGCTATATTCTAATTATATTAATGCATTTTCTTAACTTTTTGACATTATTAGAAATGGGAATATTTTTGACCTTTTGGTATGTCAAAACCTTAAGGAAAATGAAGAACAAAGGATGTTTGCATGGTGTTAGGTTTATAGGAGAAGATTATGGACAAGGAATTCATAGAGCTTTGTCAAGAATGAAGAATAGCATAAGGACTTCATAATAGGCATGGAAAAGAACCTCATAAGAAAATTAGGAGTAAGAGCAAAGGACTTAAGGACTCACAAGCAAATTTGGGATTACAAGGACTCAAGGGAGCATGGACAAATACAAAAATTTTAAGCTAAATGTGTCTAATTGTGTTTATTTTTATTGATGAATATCCTTGCATGTTTTGGCATATTTCAAAGTTTTTTTGACTTATTTTGATGAATCTAAGAATCATAAGGTCTATGGAAACTTATTTTGAGGCATCTAGAGGCTCCTAGCATCAAAACATGTAGTTTTAGTTTTGACCCTTGCAAAAGGGACCTCTTTCTAAAGACATCTTTAAAAAATAGCAAGCATATCCCCAAGCTTGAAGCCAAATTCAAAAAGACATGTTTTAGAAATAGTGCATGTCTCCATTGTGAAGAAGACCTCTCTTTTGAATGACAATATTATACAAAAAGATGTCTTTATCTCAAAGAATATGTCTCTAGTGACCGTTAGATAGCCATTGCATGAATTCCAAGGTGATTTCAAAAACATATAGAATATAATAAGACTTCATTCTATTGTTAAATGTGAAAGCTTGAAAAATAATCAAGTGGCAACATCAAACAATCATTATCTACATCATTCTATTATTCTTCCACTTCATTATATTAACTTTTGTATTATTGAAATTGGTCAAAGTGTTTTGTACTTTAAAGTATAAGGATCAAAACACATAGTTGCATTTATTTCTTGTAATTTTTATTCTCTTTTGTTGCACTATGGGTTGATGTGCTTCTTTTAGGAAGGCATCCTTCTTGAGCTTGTCAGGATCCTATGGGATTGATTGTTGGTGTAGCACCACAACACTTTGAAGTGGAGCTTAAGTTCTAAAGGTTGTGGAATCCTAGAAATCACATTCTAAGGTTGTTGGAAACTTGCATGATTGAGTGGATTCATGGCATTGAATAACTTTGGAGTAGATCTTAGAGCTTGTATAGGTGTCATACACTTCAAACCACATTTTGAGAGCAACAAAGTCTAGAGGTGTGCTAGCAAACTACCCTCTAATTATGGACTACCCAAGTTGGGAAACCATATTAAATTTAGTATGTACTTTATTTTAAATAATTTTTAAATTTGAGGAACTTATTCTCCCATCCCCCTTTTCTAAGTTCAACGATCCTAAAAAACAATAGATTTTAGTGGATTCACACTAGGAAGCACCCTAACCATGCTAGCAAACAAGGTATCAACATTGTTTGATGGGTTGTAATCATAAAATACTAAAAATAAGCTCTATATTGACATATCATGATCTCTATGTCTTCCTAGAATATATAATAACCAAAATTTAATCAAATTTCATCATTAACCATCTATCCATGCTAAGGAAGCCCTCACCCATGTTGTCTAGCATGGGTACTTTGAGAATAATTCATAAAAGATCATAAGCATACCAAAGTGACCTAAAAACTCATCCCTATAATCCTAAAACCTTGTTGGAGCCTCCAAATACTACCAAACCCAAAAAACTAAGTGTAACATGGTAATAATCTATCATTCCCTCTTCATCCATGTTAGGGCTATGTTGGCAAGTGTAGCCCAAGGGAGATGACCATACAAATGATAGAAAAGCCTTCAAAATTGACAATACCAATTTAATAACCTTAACCTTAGATACTAGCAAACCCAAGAACTTAAGAACTTGGTTGATTCCACAACAGAACCTACCAAAAGCCAAAATCCAAGTGTAACCAAACTAAAGAAGGCCACAACCATGTTGGCTAGCATGACTCTAGTGTGGATGATATTTTTAACCAATTCTACCAATCCCACAACAAAACAAATAGCCTAAAAATTTACTCAAGAAGCCTAGAATCTCAAGACCTTACAATCAACTAAAATTTACCCTAATTTCAACTACAAAAATAGCATATTTTTCTCATCCATGATGAGGAAGGTAGAGTCGCGCTAGCCAACATGAGTCCAATATGGGTATGTTTTCAAACTAATTTTACTTACACCCCAGCACTTCAAATGGCCTAAAACTAGACTCTAGAAGTTCAAAACCCTAAAACCTTGAAAATATCTATGATTTAACCTCATTCTAGACATATAAATATCAAATTTTTCTTATCCATAATAGGGCCATCTCCAACCATGCTGACCATGCAAACTAAGATGAAGAAAGATGTCTATGAAAAACAACAAATGTGTTGGTAGAATTGAAGTAATTTTAATTAAATACATATTTAAGGAACAATGAATGTATTTATCTAGGAAAATACATCTTTATCATAGAAAGATATCTTCACTGAATGAAGGTTAGTACCAGAAAGATGTCTTCCAAAAGACAAAGACATCTTCCAGAATGGAGACTTCAAAAAGACATCTTTCACAAAATAGAGACATCTTTTCAAAATTGAAGGAAAATTTAGATAGACATCTCAGACATGAAGAAGACATCTCCCATGACCATGAGTGACCATTGTCTAGTTGTTCCATGAGTTTCAAGATGGATTTGAAACATAGTATCTATAAGAAGACTTGATGTGCATTGAGAAAAGTGTATGATTTATTGTATTCATTGTATAATTATTTTTAATCAATGAATTCTTTATTTCTCCTTACTATTTTACAATTTTGGCATTGTAAAGTATGTTATACCTAACTGAACAAGGATTAGCAAACTGAGTTGCAATTATCCCTTGTTATTCTTGTTCTTCTTTCCTTGTAGGGTTGATGTGCTTGAGCTTGTCAGGATCCTATAGGATTGAGTTGTTGGTGATATCATACAACACTCCTATGAAAAGCTCAAGACTATCAAGGTTGTGAAAGCCTTAAAACCACATTTCCAATCCTAATGGAACCTTTAGGGGTCGAGTGATTGGTGTTGCAATACAAAATTCCAAAGTAGGGCTTGAAGACTATACAATGTTTGGAACCTTCAATCACATTTTCAGAGCAACAAAGTATTCGCGACCGTTTGGGAGGCGACCGCCAATGAGTGTCCTCGAATAGGATTTAGGTGCCTACTGGTCTCTGGCAACACCAAGGCCCAGATACCTCCAAATAAACTCAGTAGTTAATGTGAGTATGTGTGTGTGCTGTTGCGGCATGAGGTTGTGAGAAATGTAACGATTGCGTTGTGTGTAAACTACAAATGACTTACTTTAAAGAGATTCAGCCAACTTTGCCAAGTACTGTGAGTTGTTGAAAATTTCCTATTTTGTTCAACTACCTAGTCTACGCGGTCCTTATAATACCTACTTGTAACAAATAAAATTTTGCAAAAACATTTGAGCACAACTCCGCAATCTACTCCTAATTTTCCCCAGAGAAAGAGATAGTTCCACAAGAAAACTAGAAATAGAGCAAGATTCGATGGAAATA
>MNCI01033122.1:436480-452048 GCA_015680685.1 Gnetum montanum
TGCTTTGCTCCACTTGATTGTCTTTACCTTTATTCTTATCCTTTCTACTTGGCTCAAAAGCTCTTCTCTTAGTAGATGGATCAGTAATAATATTTGGGGGTCTAGAAGTAGTTAGTCTTTCCTTAGATCCAAGATTATATCCATTTTCCTCATTGTTATTGCATTCTTCATTCGATGACATATCTTCTTTAGAACTTGATAAAGAAGAAGTATCACTTGATCCATTGCTAGAAGATTTACTTGCATAGTGAACACTAGATAACTTGTTATTAGATTCAATATTAAGAAAGTTGGACATAATAAGATCACTTTCATCCTCATCTTCTACTAACTTAGTGTCTTGATGTTTATGCTTTCTATTTTTCTTTTCTTCCTTGATATTTACTCTGGCCAATGCTTTTTCAAGCTTCACTATTTTGTTAGACATATATCTCATTAATTGTCCTCTTTAAGATCCCACTCATTCATGTTCTTGCTCTTTCTTAACATGAGATGGACTCAGTAAAGCTTTAAATTGAGCTAAATCTTGCATAGGGATCATAACTGTTTCTTCTCTTTTTGGAATCACAATATTTTCTTCAAGATTCAACTATTTTTCTAACTGTATAGCTTCACTAAAATAGTCTTTTAGTGTAGTTAAGTTTGGAGTTCTTCTTAACCAAATTGAAATGTTGGGGTTGACAGCCTTAAGATAAGTTTCCTTAAGCATTTCTTTTGATGGCCTATATTGCCTTTGAAAGAGCCCACAAATTCATTGAAAATTAATGTTGAAATCTCTAATTGACTCTTTAACTCCTTTCTTAGCTTGTATCAACCCACAATATAGTTGTTGTTGATCTAATTGATTACCAAACTGGGTTAAGAAAAGATTCTTCATGTCATCCCAAGTTGTAATACTATTTCTTGGTAAGTTTGAATACCAAATCTGAGCCATATCCTTTAGATTTGATACAAACAACCTACAAGTTTGATCTTCATGTTGAATATTTACATGAGCTAAAGCTAACTCAAACATATGAATATATTCTTTAGCTAAATAAGCTTTTCTAGGAATGAAAGGCTCAGGCAAATATTTGTAAACTACCTTAGGAATATCATTGTAATCTTGAAATCCTAACGGTGTAACTCCTTGCTAAGGACTTGCCATCCTATTCCTTTCAATAGTTGATCTCTTAGACTTTCTAGATCTTTTCTTACAAATTGATAAACCAGATATAATGGGTGATCTTCTTGATCTTCTAGTTTTCACTCCACTACTTGTTCCCAATTAAAAAATTTTCTTTGGTTCTTCTTCTGATGAAGAATCAGTCTTAGAATATAGAATATCTTTTAAACTTTGAAATTTTCCAAACTATCAATCTTCTTGGTCATGAACTGAAAATAGTATCTAATTTCTTAAGCCTTTATAGCAACAAACAATTGTTGATGTGCTAAAATTATAAGGCTTATGAACCTAGAGGCTTAATTTACAGCCCTCCTTTTAGCACCAAAAGAACTGTTGGCGACCGTTTGGGATGCGACCGCGAACGAGTGTCCTCGAATAGGATTTAGGTGCCTGCTGGTCTCTGGAAACACCAAGGCCTAGATACCTCCAAATAAACTCAGTAGTTAATGTGAGTATGTGTGTGTGCTGTTGCCGCGTGCGGTTGTGAGAAATGTAACGATTGCATTGTGTGTAAACTAAAAATGACTTACTTTAAAGAGATTCAGCCAACTTTGCCAAGTACTGTGAGTTGTTAAAAATTTCCTATTTTGTTCAACTGCCTAGTCTACGTGGTCNAAGATTCAATGGAAATAAGCAAAAAAGAAAAGAAAGAAGATTTGTGTAGAGCTCAAATATTTCAAGAAGGTAAAATGACACGAGTAAACACTTCACAATAAAGCGATCCCAAATTCAATATCTACGAATTGTTCAAACTTCCAAGGCTCAAACAAGCAATTTCTTCAATACAATCCTACTATGCTACCAAAAATTGCTGCGTAAACTACCACATACGTGACTCCATTTTGACTAGATAATAGATGTCAATGATTGCATTCAAATAGAACCTTTAAAAGACTTGAAAATTTCTGATTGAAATACCATTGGAATTCACTTTAAAGATAAAAAGAAGCTATTCTGGTCCCATCAAAATACCAAAGATTTTCTGAACTCTCTCAACTACTGAATTGTTCAACGGCGTGACTACAAATAGAGGCTCTCTTATAACAATCCCAATAGCAGTTCCCATACGTTGCACAATAACAAAATTTACTACTAAAATGCTCTTAAGTCTTTTAAACACAAGTGTTTCTATGGCAAAATTTTGATAGAAATTTCTATCGGGCAACAAGAACAGTAAGAGCAATCTAAAAATCCCAAAATTACTTGCCAAGGATGATACTATCTAAACCACTAGCTAAGCAATTTAAACAAAATAAAAAATGAAATACATAACTCATAGGACTATGAAAAAGAGGCTAAAATCTTTACCCTAGCAAGCCATCTTACAAGCAATCATTCACAATTTCTTCTTTACAAAGCTCTTCTCAAGACCCCAAGTGTGTCTCAAAGTGAGAGCCCAAGTGTGATCCCAATGTCTTTTCAAAAGTGTGATGTATGAGACCCAATGTGATGTTTCTCCTTAACCCCTAAAGCCTTTTTATAGGGTTCAAAGGTAGGTAGGGAAGTTACATATTCAAAAATATCTCACCTAACTTCTCTCCCAGGTAACTTGGCCAACCAATTAGGAGATTACTTGCCCAACAAATTAGGAGGTTACTTGCCCAACAAGTTAGGTAAGTTACAACAATTTTGGGTGGTTTCAATCACTAAAGAGATAAAAATACTGCATCTGACACATGTCCCATTTAGTTGCCAAGTGGCCACCATAGAGATAAACAAGTTGTAGTTGACAAGTATCCTTTGTAGTGGTTATAACCACTATTTCAATTGAAAGGCTACAATTGTCATGAAATTACAACATTTACAAGAAATATAAAATGAAGCCAAGTATCTAGTGCCTATATTTATCATAGGTTTAAATATTTATAGGTGAAATCTTCTATATGATTAAGCTCTGTCAAATCACTCTTTATAGTTCTTTCAAAATCTTGATCTCCTTCAAAATTTTTATTACAAGAACTTTCAATTCCCAAATTTTCAATCAAATCAAGATCTCCATTAGTATTTCTGGTTTTTGTGTGGAATGAAGCTTCAATTAATTGGTATATCAATTCTCCCAGATTACTTTGCATCAACAGGATCATCTGTTTTATCTAAATCAATGGTTCCTTCGTAGGAGAATGGATGGAATAAATTATCTGCAAACAAGATATTCTTATTCGAAGAAAATTGGAATGTAGGGTAAAGAACTTTGGAATCAACGGCACTATGCAGAACATGATCCCATAATTTACTTCCTTCCTGCCAAATCTGCCACCACTGATCTTCCGTCGTTGCTGACTTTTCTGCGCCTGTTGTTGATCTTCCGCCCACGGCTGATCTGTGCATGCGACCGAGGCTTCTCTTCTACCACCGCTGATCTTCCGCTCGTGCACAGTCCTCCTTCGCTGGTTTTGGCGTCGATACAAGTGCTGGTGCTAGTGTTGGTGCTACTGCTGCCCTCTCCTCCATCACCATCTAAAATTCTTAAAACCCTATCCTTTTCATCATTCTTACCATGATCATCGTCAATTTTGGCGTCCTTCTCGATCTCCTGTTTGAGTTCATGGATCCGCTATTTGTCGTTGAGCATGACAAGGCTAGGGAAGCTAGATTTGTTGTTTTTGTTTTTGTTGGCTGGATCTTTGGACTTTTTGGAGTCCTTTTTGTGTGGAAGAATGGTGTGAATGATGGTGAGCAGGATTCTAACGAAGTAATCAGGCATCTCCGCATCATTTTTCTTGAGCTCTGCATCGAATTGCTCCACGGTCTGGCTCTTGCGTCCGATTTTAGTGATGAACTCCGCAAGGACTTTGTCTGCGCAACCGATGTTGGCTTCAAGTTTTGTGCATACTTTGGAAACCAGAGATAGAAACTCTAATCCCTTCAGCCCGTCCTGCTCCACCTCCTCCTTTGCCATTTTCTGACACAAGAGACTTCGGTGTCGACAGGAAAACCCTTGGATGAATGAACAAATGGAAGATCGTGTATATTTATGTCCAAACAGCTTGTACAGCAGTGCTCTCAAGGAGGGTTACTGCAACTAGGTGAGGCGAATCAGCTAATAGTTCAATTTGGTAGTGTATGTTGGTTTATCAGGATACTAGGTTTTTGCAGCGTAATTGCTTATCTCATTGGATAGTGTTCATGATTATAGGTTCATTTTTGTCTGAATGCCAACAAGGGATGAAATCCCATGGAATGGTATGATTTTTGCATATGGGCAACATGGTCCTTGGAAGGAGGCTCTGCAACTTTTGTGTATTGGTTGGTTCAAGGATGCAAGTTGAACAAGGCCTCTAAGATTTTGGGACATTCAACCATGCCTTTGTGGATGTGAACCAATTAGCAAAAGCTTGTCTTAATCAACATGGTAGACTTCAAGGTGAAGAAACAAAATCTCAAAAATCTCTTTTAAATTTTTCAAAAATCACCATAACCTTATAAAGCTTGTTCCATTGAATGGCCAAAATGTGCCAACACAAAGTTTAGATAAGTATCTACAATCTACCCTTCAAGTGTGGACTACCCAAGTTGGGGAGTCATGTTAAAATTTTTTGTGTGTATATCATGAAGTTTGAAATTGGGAAACTTATTCATCCTTCCCCTTCTAAGTTCAATAATCCTCAAGTGGTATCAAAGCTTGGTACTCTTGCTCTCTTCATGAGTGAACATGGAAGGGACACTTAGCATTAGATGAAGTGTAATGGACATTATCAACTAATGCATTAAATTTATTTTTCATCTATGTTATCAAGGTAATTATACTATTTCCTTGGTTACATTTAGAAAGATAGAAGACTGCACTTTTAAATTTCACAATTCTTGTGATTATCAAAATAACACTTCCTTTAAAGATAGGTATGAAACATTTTGCCATAGAATTCTTTCTTTTTAGAATTTTTACATTGAAATAAAAGATGCTTTACATGCCAAGGAGATAAAAGTCAAAATTTTTTATGATTAATTCTCTTACCTCAAAATGCAAAACTCAAAACTTAGTGATGAGATTCAAAAACCGAAATGAATGTTTGACTAGATGAAGAAGAGCTCTTTGGAAAAATCTAAGAATCAAAAATAGCATTTATCCCAGTGTGAAAAATCTTCTAGATCAAATAACTTGAAATGTTTCTTTTGTAATAAATATGGTCATGTTATCTTATAATAAATCACCATGTAGGGTTAGAGAGAGAAAGAAGAAAAGGTTGAAAATAATTTGATGGCACAAATTACCTTCTCCAATGACAATGCTAGCACATGGTATATTGACAGTGGGTGTTTAAGGCACATGACAAGTGACAAATCCTACTTCATCTACTTCATGGAACAAAATTGGAAATGACATGGAAGCACCCATAACAAGTATTACAACCATACGAGAAAAAGGTAAGCAATTACCCATTGTGAACAAAGTGTTTTTTGTTGATGGGTTAAAATATAATCTTCTTAGTGTGAGTCAACTTTGTGACTCAAATTTTAATGTTACATGTTCAAAAGAAAGTTGTAGAATACAAGATTTATCTACTAGAAATATTATGATTGAAGGATTTAGAAAAGGAAATGCATATGCTACTATATTTGGAAACTCTCCTAACTTTGAATCCAAGTGTTCAATAAGTTTTGCAAATGATACATGTCTTTGGCGTAGGAAATTGGGCCACATTAACAAGGAAAATATCGAGACCTTGTTGACAAAAGCAATGGTGTGTGTTCTACCTAAGCTTAAAGATTTCAACCTAAATACATGTGAAGTCTGTCAAAAGGAAAAAAAAGGAAGGGTAAGATTTGGAAAAAAAATTTTATTTCTACTACTCATCCCTTAGACTTACTTCATATGGTTGTAGTTGGTTCAATTCAAACCCTTAGCCTAGGAAAGAAAAGATATTTTCTAACTATTGTTGATTATTATTCTCACTTGACTTGGGATGCCTTTGTATATCACAAAGATGAATTGTTTGATCATTTTTTTGATAATTGGAAATACAATACAAAAAGAAAAAGGATACGATATTAAGGTTATTAGAAGTCATAATGGAGGTGAGTTTAAAAATGCAAAATTTAACCAGTTTTATCAAATGAATGTAATTCTACATCAATTCCCTTTTGTAATAAAAACTCAACAAAATGGTGTAGCTAAATGAAAGAATAGAATCTTAAATGAGATGGGGAGAATGATATTAAATGATTAGGTTATTTCTCACCACTTCTAGGATAAAGTTATAAACACTTCCTATTACATGTCCAATAGAGTTTTGGTAAGAAGATTCACTTCCAAAACCCCTTATCAATTATGGACTAGTAGAAAGCCCTTAATAGCTTACTTTCATGTTTTTGATTCAAATTTTTTTATCCTAAATGATAAAGATACCTTGAGAAAGTTTAATGCAAAAACCAATGAAAGAATTTTCTTAGGTTATTCTCTAGTTTCTAGGGCATAAATAATGTTTAACAAAAGAACAAATACGGTAGAGGAAACCATAAATGTCAAAATAGATGACTATGACATTAGTTATCCTCAACTTAATGATGAAACTGTTCCCATTTAGAAATTTTCCAACCCAACTTTAGTACAAGATGACAAAAATCTAGAATCTAGTAGTGTTCATGAAGAGGAAGAAAATGATGATGATCAAGAAATATCTTCCAATCTACGAAAAATTCCTAGACTTAGAAAAACTAATTCTATTAATGATGTAATTAGAGAATTTCAAGATGGTGTTCATACTAGAAGCCAAATTAAAGAGATCTATGCCTTTTCTGCATATCTTTCTTAACTTGAACCCAAAACTTTGCAAGATGAACTTGGTTAATTTGCTAGAAATGATGTATGGGAATTAACACCTAGGCCTACTAACAAATGTGTTATTGGGACTAAATGGATCTGTAGAAATAAGATTGATGAAAATGGAAACATCGTAAAGAATAAGGCTAAACTGGTTACCAAAGGATACAACCAACAATAAGGAATATACTTTGATGAAACTTTTACTCCTATTGCTAGGTTGGAATCTATTAGACTTCTTCTTGCTTACATAGGTATCAAAAACATCAAGCTTTATCAAATGGATGTTGAAAGTGTGTTCCTCACTAGAATCATACAAGAAGAAGTTTATATTGAAGAACCTAAAGGGTTTGTTGATTT
The DNA here is from genome assembly GCA_015680685.1 of Gnetum montanum. Classification (NCBI taxonomy): domain Eukaryota; kingdom Viridiplantae; phylum Streptophyta; class Gnetopsida; order Gnetales; family Gnetaceae; genus Gnetum; species Gnetum montanum. The sequence goes on from MNCI01033122.1 coordinate 443,767, forward strand.
CATCAAGATTAATTATGTGTACAAACTCATGAAGACTTTCTATGATCTTAAACAAGCTCTAAGAGCTTGGTATGAAAGAATTTCCCAACATCTCATATCTAACGGGTTTGAAAGGGGTAAGGCTAACATTATGTTGTTTATTAAAAGACAAGAAAAGGATCTTCTAATTGTTTAAATCTATGTTGATGATATTAGTTTTGGTGCCACTAATGAAATCCTTTGCAAGAAGTTTCTGATCTCATGTAGTCTTACTTTTAAATGATCATGATGGAAGAACTCAAGAACTTTCTTGGGTTTCAGATATATTAGATAACTAATGGAACCTTCTTATTTGAAACCAAGTATGTAAATATCTTCTACTAAAATATAGCTTAGCTACTATTAATGTTAAAGGTACTCTAATGACTACAAATTCTAAACTTGTTAAATATGACAAAGGTAAGCTAGTTGATCCTAAGCATTATAGAGGTTTGATCGGTATTCTTCATTATCTAACTAAAAGTCAAAAAATATAGCTTTAAGTATAGGATTGTATGATATATATCAATTAGCTCCAAAATATTCTCACTACTAGGCTGGTAAACAAATCTTCCACTACTTAAAAGGTACTACTAAATGGGGCCTTTGATATGCAAAGGATTTCTCCCTTGATCTTGCCAATCATTATGATGCAATTAGGCAAGATGTTCTAACAATCACCATAGCATGCGTGGTAATTGTTTCTTTTTGTGAAAAAGTCTCATTTCTTGGACAATCAAGAAGCAAATCTGTACAAATATTTCAACCATAGAATCTAAATACATCTTTGTTGGTAGTTGTTGTGATCAATTACTTTGGATGAAGGAGACTCTCAAATATTTTGGAGTAAACATAGAATCAAGTCCTATTTACTGTGACAGAAAGAGTGTCATCAAGATGACCAGGAATCCAATCCAACATTCTTGTACCAAACATATTAAGATTCACCATCATTTCATATGCGAGCATACATAGCATGGTAATGTCAAAGTAGAACTCATTGGAACTAAAAGTCAACTAGCTGATGCCTTCACAAAACCCTTAGATGAACATTGATTAACATCTTTATGCAAGGATATGGTGATAGGACCTTGTCCTTTCATGTGAGTATTTTCATTCTTTCTATTCTTACTCTAAATAAAAGAAAACCAAACAAAAATAACAAATCCAAAACACCAAAAACATTTTCATTTCTCTATCCATCTATTTAAGGGAAGTTTGCCTCACCTTTTTGGTTATGTCCAAACGGAGGAGAAGCAGGTAAAATGTGTTATTATTATGTTTTTATTATTGGGACAAGACTAACCCATTTTCTTAACTTTTGGACATTATCAAGAAAGGGGATATTGAAGACCTTTTGGTTTTGGTATGTCAAAACATTAAGAAAAATTAAAGATAAGTTTGTTTGCACGTCGAACAAGGCTATCGGTAAGTAATGAAGGATTCATCATGCAAAGGAAGATGATGAAAGATGTCTCTAAGAAATAACAAATGTCTTGGAAAAATTGAAGTGGTTTCAAGTAAAGATGTCTTTAAGAAATAGTAGATGTATTTCTTTAGGAAAATATGTCTTCATCACAAAAAGAAGTCTTCATCAAGTGAAGGCCAGTATTGGAAAGACATCTTCCATAAGACAAAGACATCTTCCGAAATGGAGACTTTCGAAAGATGTCTTTCATGAAAGAGAGATGTCTTCCTAAAATTAACTGTAAATTTAGAGAGACATTTCAAGCATGAAGAATACATCTCCCATGACCATTAATTACCATTTCCTAGCCATTACATGAGTTCCAAGATGGATTTGGAAACACAATAGCTATAAAAAGATTTGATGTGAATTGGGAAAATTGCAAGCCTTATTGTATTAATTATATAATCATTTGTAATCATTAAATTCTAAATTTCTCCTCATTATCTTATCATTTTGGCATTGTAAAGTGTGTTGTACCTAGCTGTACAAGGATCAACAAACTAATTTGCAATTATCCCTTGTAATTCTTGTTCTTATTACCCTAATGGATTGATGTTCTTAAACTTCTTATGATTCTATGGGATTGAGTTATTGGTGCTATGTTACAACACTCTAATGTAAAGCTCAGGATTGTAAAGGTTGTGGAAGCCTTAAAACCACTTTTACAAGCCTAACAGGACCTTGCAGGTTTGAGTGAATGGTGTTGTGGTACAACACTCTAGAGTAAGGCTTGAGGACTATACAGGATCTGGATCCTTCAATCACATTTTAAGAGCAAGAAATTCTAGAGATGTGCTTGCAAGCTATGCTTCTAGTATGAACTACCAAAGTTGGGAAACCATGATAAAATTTGGTGTGTGTATATCATTAAGTTAAAAATTAGGGAACTTATTCATCCCTCCCCTTCTAAGATCAATGATCCTCACTAGCCAGCATAGTCCTAACGTGGATGGTAGTTTAAGGTAGCCTTGGTGGCTTTTAAAAATTAACAAATCTTCATCCCTAGTCCACTACGCTAATCATATAGACCATTAGAATCCAAAAATTGACCATAATGAACTTAGAAAATCACATTTCCACACTATCCATGTTGGGGCTTATCGCACCCATATTGTCCAACATGGATACCCTAAAAGGCCTCATTTTTTACCTTAAAATAACCTCCTTACCTTGTAGCCTTCCATTATGACTCAATAAGGAACTAGTATTTATCATTGTTTACCACATGTTTTCCACCCTCACTTATTTTTCCTTGTTACATGGTGTGTTGACTTATTTTGACCTTGTTAAGCATTGTTGGCCTTTTTTGATTTATCATTGGGTTTAATTTTCATCATTTTAGCATCATTTGGGCTTTGTCCCACAAAATGTTACTGTAACGACAGAAAACGTCGGAAACTGGAAATACCGAACGAGATTCCGTGTATACAGTTTTAACCACAGATCCGCGTGAGGGCTATGCTGGAAAAAGCGAATCCGCAGCTCCCTGAACGGTCTTGTCGATCAGACAGGGACTTACAGGTCGGTAAAACAATGAAGATTACAGATCTTTGCATGCTACAATTTGATTCAAGGGATCGTGAAAATGGGAGGAAAACGACGTTGATAGATCGCTACGCTGATAACGTCAAACATGACGAAGAGACACTAATCAAGAGGGAAACGCGTGATTCTCAAAGATCTATGTTTCGATTTTTGAAAGAATATATGTTACGTTACAATGGGGGAGGCCCTCGATAACTTGATGTAAAAATGAGCACAAAACAACAAGGAAACTGCCTAGACAGAAGTCCGATCTACCTCGTAGGCTAAATCTGGGATGCAAGGATGGTCATGCTCTAAGGTCTGCCGATCAATTGTTTCTGACCGGTAGAATCTACAAACTGGGCGAGACAATCTCACAATCCGTGTTCTGCTTCTTTGCTTCGATCAGATTCTACACAGGGCAGCGATCACTAATGGAATTCTCTCTCTTGTTGCTAAGGCTCAAGCGCACTGTGCTCTGTTCTTGCTGAAGGATGATGCTGTCAGCAGTTGTCAAAAGGTTGCTCTTCATTTATCTGCTCAAGGCGATAAGTGCTTCTTTGCTCAGAAAATGCTCTTGCCCTTTTGATTTTCTGCCACTCAAAGTGATAAATGCCGTGGTGCTCAGAAAAATGCCTCTGCTTCTCTGATTTGCCAACCCTTGTATATTTCTCAACTGAGGTATTTATAGGTCGCGATGCTCTGTGCAAAAGGTGCAACCCTGATGACGTGGGTCCCGAATTTTTCGGATTCCGTTGACTTGATCATTTTAAGTCAGACTGTGACTATGCACAACACGCTCATTTGCGTGTTGTGCGTTTGAAGAGCAGGTACATGTTGAGCATGCTTCAATTGCTTTCAGGTTGTATTACACTCATTCGCGTTGTGTTGCGTGTATGAGCGTAATCTAGTATAACAAAACATGTTCAAAATTGTTTTACGCTCACTACGCAGCTGCGCGTAACAAACCGTAGACAATGTCTAATTTACGCTCACCACGCAGCTGCGCGTATTGAAGCGTAAACAATGTCTAATTTACGCTCATTACGCAACTGCGCGTAATGAAGCGTAAACAGTGACTAACTTAATGATAAATACGCAATGGTACGTGCCACTGCGTAATGAGCATAAAGACAAGTTATTCATGCTCCGCGAGAAAAAGTGTCGAACTGTTGTGCTTCTCTGGACTCTGCCTTCGACTATTTTGGAGCTTATTACGCTCATTACGCTGTCGTGCGTGATAGAGCGTAAACTTGTCCTTGAATAAAAGACTTAGCAAAATACACAAGAGATCGCATATCATGCTGCTTAAGCTTCTCCCTATGCTNCTTACCCGAAAGACGTCGACAAAGAATACGAAACACCAGATCGGTAGAAGTAAGAACAGCGTCCATCCATGGCTACTCAAGGATTGCCCTGTCATCATGGAAGAGCAAAGCTAGAGGAAATTGGAGATAGAAGGATATGGTTGGAAACTGGTTCATGGAAGATGCAAAATGAATTATGATGGTAGGGGTATGAAATACGCTCGGACGCACAGAAACGTATGCACACTGATGTCAACAGGAATGCTTTCAGACGAGAGTAGCACGTCAGCCTGAGGTTTCTCTGTCACCGATTATAGCAGAAATGCGTGCAAAAGGAGCATTGCGCATCACTTTTTGCGATGTCTCTGCTATCATGAGTGTGGAAAATGAATACTTACTTATGTAGGTTTTGCGTACTGGAACCGGGTGGTGGGGATGAAGGAAACAAGAATTAAGGGTAGGATTGTGTGAGGTATAGGTGTGCAGAGCTAAGTGGTCGGGAAAACATGAGCAACCATTTCAACACGCTGTTGTACTTCACCGCTCAGATGGACACACCTTTGGGACGATATCCTCCAAGGCAAGTAACCTACAACCACAAAATGAAACAGAGGACACCATTGCTCATGAACCAGGGGCGAGGTTCTTAAAACAAACACCGTTTGATGTGAGATAGAGTGAATGGGCTATAAAGAAGGTGCCGGAGCACGCGGGCGGAGCCACCAATCCTGACGATTGGCTCTACATATCTTCGCCAAAAGGCATCATACACAGTGCAGCTAACTGGCTGCATGAGGAACTGGCCAGATGAATCTGCGAAGCCAGCGTCCGATAGCGATGATTGGCAGAGATTCCCAAGGCCATTGCTGACAAGGATTTCGTCGGAGCTCCAACTGGCGAGGCTAAACTCTCAGAGGTACTACCACTACGACAGGTGTGGTGGCAGCATCTCTGAGGAATCAGTAAGATGCCTCTTAGCTTATCCGAGGAATCAATAGGATGCCGGTGGGGTGGCGACACTGGGGTTGTTTCAGTATCCCACCCCGTTTGTTGTGCAGTTGTACAGAGATGATCATGCTTGCTTGATTTACATGGTAGCAGTCTGTACATCTCAGTTTTAAGTCCTAGTAGACTACCATTACTGGTTTTAAGTCCCAGCAGACCATGGTCCCAGTTTAAAGTCCGGGCAAACCGAGAAGCGCTAGTTTTACGTGGTAGCGGACGGTGGTATGTCTGAGTTATGGTCTCAGCAGACCGTGCTATGGATGACAGTTTCACGTCATGAGCCAGGGACAGATCCACACTAGTTTTACGTCTCAGCAGACGGCTACTTACCTATGCTAGTTTAGCGTCATGGCGGACGTGTGCAAAAGATGCCATTTTTTCATCTTGGCGGACTTGTACAACACTGCCAGTTTTACGCCGTAGCGGACTGTTACCACTTGCTAGTTTTGCATTGTGGCGGACGCGGGCAAGGCATGCGATTTTTATGTGGTAGCGGATGGTCAGTGCCAGTTTAATGTCGTAGCGGACATTTGGTGCCAGTTTTACGTCGTAGCGGACTGTTACCACTTGCTAGTTTAGCATTGTGGCGGACGCGTGCAAGGCATGCGATTTTTATGTGGTAGCGGATGGTCAGTGCCAGTTTAATGTCGTAGCGGACATTTGGTGCCAGTTTTACGTCGTAGCAGACGATCAGTGCCATACCTGCTGTCGACACCGTAGATGCTGCTAGATGAAATGCTGCTTAAAGTATACATGATTTACAGGATTTGCTAATTCGTTGCCGTTGACATCTGCTATTTTGAACGCTCCGTTACTGTACACGTCGATCACCAAGAAAGGGCCTTCCCAATTTGCAGAGAACTTGCCTACTGGTTCACGCACAGCCTTGAGAACAAGATCTCCTTTCTTGATCGGGCGCTATTAAAGGTTGTGGCGATGTTTCTGGCGCTATTTGTCCTAATATTTTTCAATCATGTCAAGAGCCTATATCCGCTTCTCTTCCACTAAATCCAGATCTGCGATTCGAGACTTGGTGTGTTGAGCCTCATTTATAACCGTGGAGAGGACCATTCTCAAAGAAGGGATTTGCAACTCGAGAGGNGCCTTTTGCTGCCGTCGAGCATTTTCTTGAGCAAATTGATGATCTCTTTGTTCGTTGCTTCAGCTTGACCATTCGCTTGCGGGTAATAAGGGGAAGAAAAAGATTGTCTAATGTTTAGGTTATCATAGAAGGATTTGGTTTCCGTGCTACTAAACTGTGGCCCATTGTCTGTCACAATAGTCATCTGGAGACCAAATCTGGTTACTATGTTGTCCAAGATAAAATGGAAAATCTGCTGAGAAGTGATCTTCCGCAGGGGAATAGCCTCTATCCACTTCGTAAAATACTCACTAGTGGTAATAATGAAGCTATGCCCTGTAGAAGACTTCGGCGTGATGGGACCTACGATGTCTAGTCCCCATCGCTGAAATGGCCAGGTTATCTGCGTTGTATGCAGTTCTGTGGGTCACACGTGTATAAGATTTGTGTGACGTTGACAGGTGTCACAGGTTTTAACCTTCGTTAAGCAATCTCTTTCCATGTGTGGCCAATAGCATCCTAAGCGGCGGATTTTTAGGGCCATAGCCTGTGGTGCTACGTGGCCACCGCATAGTCCCTCGTGAACCTCGCCGACTATGTGTTGCGCTTGGTATTTGTTTACGCAGGTAAGCAACACGCCATCAAAGGAGCGTCTACAGAGAGTGTTGTCTCCGATGATGACGTATTGCCTAGCCCGCTTACGGATTGCGTCTTTCTATGCACGTGTTAATGCAGATGGCAGCTCACCTTGTAAAAGATAAGTTTTGATATTATCGTACCATTCAGGCGTGCTTTCCTCGAGAAGAGAGGAGATTTGCACCATCTGAATGATAGGGTCTGTGCAGTCTGTAATCAATGCAGGGCAGGTGTTAAACAGGTGTGAAGGCACGTGTAAAGCCAGGGTGGCCAGCGCGTTGGCCAGCGTGTTGTCAATCCGTGGGACGTGTTGGACGTCAAAGGTCGTAAATTACCTCAGAAGATCTTTAGCTTGATCGCAGTAAGGCTGCAAATGTACAGCCTTGCAGGTGTAGACTCCAGTGATTTGATTTATGATAGGCATCGAATCGCCCCTAACCGCCAGGTGTTGAACATCGAGTTCACCTGCAGTTAGTAATCCCCTGAGGAGCCCCTCGTACTCTACCATATTGTTTGCACAAGGGAAGGTCAAGCGATAAGCGTGTAGATGCACATCCCCAGGCGATAGCGTGATAACAGTGGCGGCACTGCCACCTCTAGCAGTTGAAGCTCCATCGAAGTACAACGTTGCTTCGAGGCCTTTTGAGACAGGGCTTAGACTATGTACATGTTCGTCAGGGAACTCTAGCTCTATGGTTGCTTGATTGTTAATCGGTGAAGTTATTAACTGGTCAGCTATCGCTTGGCCTTTCGTGGATGATTGGCCAATATAGTGCAGATCGAATTCTGCCGTGATAGCCTTCCAGCGAGCTATTTTACTACTCTCGTATAAGCTATGTGTAATGGCTCTAAAGATGTTGTTTTTACAGATGACGTTAACTTGATTACGAAAAAGATAATGCTTACATTTCTTAAGCGTAAAAACTAATGCTGAGCAATTACGCTCGACGTCGTTGTATCTCGTCTCATACGCACATAGAGCATGACTCAAGTAGTAGATTGACACTTTCAACCCATCATCCCTTTTTTGACAAAGTAACGCTGCTATTGCTATGTCCGAAGTTGCGAGGTAAATGAAAAAAGAAAAATCCCTTTGTAGCGGGAAAACCGTCAGCAAATGTTGTAGTTCTTATTTTAAACTATCAAACGCACGCTGGCAATCGTCGGTCCATTCGAAATTAACCCCATTTTTCAGCAAGTGTTGCATAGGGTGTAACTTGTCGGTTAACCTCGAAATGAA
>MNCI01033125.1:0-27401 GCA_015680685.1 Gnetum montanum
ACCCATAGATAATGGTCATAATGTCTTCCACCAATCCTAATGAAATAATGATGGACTAGTCTACTAATTCTAATTTGATATTTCTCTTCTTAAGAGGAGGTAGGTTCTATGTAGTGCACATCTCACGATAAATTAAATTAACACTAGAACCTGAGTCGAGAAGAGCTTTACATGGTTCATTCCCAACAATTTGCAAATAAATGAGAGGACTTCCAAGATCAACTAATTTCTTGGCACAGTTTCTAGCATAGATCTAATCAGATAAAGTGTGAGTAAGCATCATACTATGGATCCTAGGTGGTGTTTGGTTTGAAGGGAAATCAAAGGAATTTGATATAGAGGAAGATGAAGGAACAAGATTGTCAACCACAAGTGTATTTGAGGGCTTAGGTGGACTATGGGATCGAAAGAAAGGTCTTTTCCTTGATCGAGTATTCGACCCACTCAATTGATGAACCAATTGTAGATTAATGATCCTAATAGTGTTGCATTGTTGTAGTTGAGTTGGTAGTTCATACTACATAGGTGGAGTAGGTGGTAGCTATGTAGCTAGAGGAGGAACATGTGCAGGGACAGGAGGGGGATAAGGATAAATGGTGGCATCCCTTCTTTCATGTGGAGAATGGTTTTGATAATAATTAGAAGGGTGGCACTGAGATTAGAAAGTAGAAATGTGATAGGAGGGGTCACGTGGAGGCAGGGATTTTTGCATGTGGTACCCATATGAATCAGGTTATCTATAAGGGTATTATTACCTTGGTGGTGCTAGTACCCATGACTATGGTTGCTGCCACTATTGATACTACTCATAGGGTTGCAGTGGAGTTTCACTTGGATAATATTGCTGTTGCTAGTGGAACTACATAAAATTACCTTGAGGATAAGGTAATCTTCTAGATGTTTACCTTTGTGGTAGTCATGGATTCAAAGCATACACCCCAGAATCCGATAAATGTGACACTATGGGGAAACATCCCTTAGGATGTTTATATTGGCATATGTCATGCCCACCATTATCATTTGATTTACTTTTTGCAACTTCTTCTATTACAATAATCTTGTCCTTACCTTTTTGATAGGCATGTTCAACTTGCTTGCATGTCTTGTGCTCATGATCACTACCTTGTTCTTTGGACTCTTCAGCAATTTTTAGGACAACTTGAAATCTACTATCCATGAAGTCCCATAACTAATCAACCTTGGCTATAATTTTAAATTAAAATTTTTGGAGTGGTAAGGTTTTCCTATAAACCACGTCATCAGGTATGGATTCTTCCTCACTATCATAAAATTAAACCTCCCTCTTGCAAATGGAAGGATCACGGTTATATTCTTCTACACTTTCTTTTTTTCTTAATTCACCCTACTCTTCATCTACCTACTCAATTAGTCTTTGTATTTAATTTTGACAGTTGCCCTTGGGCATAGACACCAAGGTTTTTCCTCATTTCTGATCAAAGCCCATCTAGAATGTGGCATAGTTGATCTAGTTAAGAATAACCATGGTCAAGACATTTCTGCATTAAGGAATAGTATCGGTTGATGGTAGCATCTAAGGGTTCATGTGTTCCTTGTTTCTATCCTTGGATTTGCCTTCTCAAGTTGGACACTCTAGAGTATGTTTGATATTTATCATCGTCTGATAGATTCCAACTCTAAGGAATGGTAATAGTTCTCTACTTCTTTGATGAGTGTCCTTGGGAACAACTTAAATTTTTTCCACTCATTCTCTATGTTCTACAAGGCACATGCATCTTGAAAAATTTGGAGATGGTTCTATAGATTAGAGTTATATCCCCTTCTGATGAAGCGTTATATAGTCGATGCGTCGAGGTGGGCCCATCGAAGTAGCCTTCCTGCATCAACGTGGCCCCGTTTACGCAGCCACCTATCCCAGCCTATAAATAAGAGGGCCTTCCACCTCATTTAGGGAGCTTTGAGTTAGTTGTAGTGAAGCTCTTGCATTTTGTTTTCGTAGTAGTTAGATTATTTTCCCAAGTGCATGCATGCAGTGTGATGCTTGTAATTGTATGGCACCTTCATTTGAGTGTGACGTACTTGGACGTGCACATGATCGAAAATAAAGATCGAGATTACTTCATCAATGCAGCATTCACTTAGTTTTAATTTTTTAATTATTATTGTTAATTGTTATTGTTATTTATTATTTTCTTAGTTAATATTTCTTTATCATCATTTACTATTCCTGTTGTTAAATGCGGAATGAATATGACTTAATCACGAGCATTTAAGTGTGACTACTTGGTAACCCAACAGTGTACCTAGGATCTACGCTTGGTAACCCCAGTAGTATTCATACACGAGGTCCAAGATGTGTACAGATGATTAAGGAACAGATACTCATCACACGTAGGCTAGCTTAGAATCATTTCCTATTGCTCATTAGTTTAATCAATATTATCTTCCATTGTCTCTAGGAGTAGCATTAGTTTAGGATCACATCATATTCCTTACTCTAGACTAAACCATACGTGACAAAGCAATACTAGTCCAGGTGGGAAGACAGTGAACTGCGATCAATGTGTAACTATCTAGATACCACAACTAGCCTATTCGCGGAGTTCAACTGGATCATGCGTGAACGTTTGTATTCGTATGGTTGGGTGTAGGGGTACCTCGCCGTTCATCACCTTCAAACCAAGAAATATTGTTCATGTCTAACCTTTTGATCCAACTATCCTTCACATGCCTTGTTGGAATTCATATGGCCTCTGCAATATTGAGCATACTCTAAGCAGCAAGCAAAGGCTCATCGAGACCATGATTATGGTGCCTACAATGCCCTCTACTACCCCTTCATTCATGGCGATGTGCCTCTCTTGAATGTCCACATCCTTGATCTTGCCTTGCTCAATGGTCCCTTCGATCATTTTGGTCTTCTCGATCATTTTGGTCACCTCCATCATGGTCTTGCCTCCTACGATTACGATCAGAGCCAGAAGAAAAAGAAGATGATAATGAAGGTGAAGAGGAAGGAGGACTAGCACTATCACGATGCCTGACTACCCCCTCTTTGGTGATCGTGACCACAATCACAATCTTGTTTCTTATCCACATCCCTACCTTGGCTTGCCCCCTTGAATCCTTCTTTGTTATTAGATCCATTCTTACTAGAACCAAGATTGTGAATAGTGGATTGTAGGTTCTGGTTTTGACATCCTTCACCAAAGTCAAAGAGAGGAATTTCATTGAATGGGAAACCCCCAAAGAAGGATTCCCCACCATCTTTTTGGTACAACAAGAATGGGGAATCATTAAATCCTTTTCCCTTTGCAAACTCATGATGTTGTTCTAATTGTCGATCTCGTAGACGTTGTGCCCCAATGGGACGATAATCCCTAGCATTAGTGTCTTGCACAACATACTCAACATGAAATTTCTGGAGACCCCATCATATAAGCATATGTTGGAGCATTTCAAAAATGGATTGATCAGGCAGCAACATGATGTTGCCCTCCATGTCATGCCACCATAGCTATTCATCTTGATGTAGGATGAAGGTGAAATTAGATACATACTCATCAAGATGAGCATATACCACTCGATATTACTAAGGCATTAGTTGATGATCTCCATCAGACTTGGGCAGAGAAGCACTCTTATGAGAAGAAGACATTTTCAATAAGATGGTAAGAATGCAATGTGATTTTAAATTTTGGTTGCAGTAATTGTAAAATATGATATGACTCTAAGGTTCATTCCAATGATTTTGAATGATTTTCACTAAATCCTATATAGCACATGAAACAACCAAAAGGTTCCTTGAAAATGATGCCAATGATGAGCGGCAAGGTACCCCTATGCCCAACCATGAAAATCACTAAGGTGTTCACATGTGATTTAGTTGAATTCCATGGACCTATAGTTCTCTAATGCACTAGTTCTTCTAGGAAGTGAAATGGGTGTTGAGAACATTCGTTGTCTTCCCAACTACACTTGTGAAGCTCAAGGATATGGTTTAAGTGTAATTGAGATACATGATTTTTATCATTTTATGTTTTATAAGTTTAATCACCTACAACAAGAATGAAAGGTAGAGTAATTTAAGATCTAATTCATTCACTACCTAGCTAGCCTAACACAAGTACCTGTCCCACTTTCCTGGACACAGCTTGAACACATATAGCACTGCTAGGCTACTAAACGCTAAACATTGTTGGTTTACCAAACACTATATGTATGCTCAAAGTGGTCATGCTTGTGTTCATTAACAACTAGAAATTAATTGCTTAATTTAAATGCATTAAAGTAAAGTGCATGAAAGTAAAATGCATTAAGGGAAACATTAATCTATTCTCAGTGCTGCAAGGATTATCAAAAGGGTTCATTTTTATTCTCATCACAATAGTGTGCTTAGGTACATCAGTGCTTGAACAAAGATTTGTACACACTCAGACTCGTACTACGAGCACTCAAAAAATATTCTAACTTTGAAGAAAGCAAACTACAAGAGCTTTGCTACTCTAAGAAAAAACTATGAAAAACTATTTGAAAATCGTGAGCCCAAGCACTATATTTATAGGCTAATGTATATCCCATGATATCAGATATCCAACATCGCCTAATGTTGGAGCTCCAACTTCAGGTATCCAATGTCCCAACTTTGATATTGAGTATTCGATATTGAAGCATGTTAGAACATGACTCATTAGTAATCTTTTAAAACCTACCTATAAACAAAAGATGTCATCTTTGGGTAGACAGTAGTCTTCTTATATACCTTGTTAATTGTCCGAATTAATTAATACTTTGTGTAGTAAAAGTAATTAGAAGATTTTGTCTTCTATAATCTATTTATGAACATTTGATCATTTTTATCATTGATGTTATCTTGATTTCGCATCTGTTCAACTTCAAATTGTTTTTTAATATCCTCAACTTGAATACTCTTTTTCTTTTCTTCAACATCAATACTTTTTTTCTTTTCATTAACATCTTTTTTTTTTTTGAACAAAAAAGAAAAAGCATTGAACAAATGTCCTTCATGATGAAAAAAGTCATAAGAATTAGGAGGATTATAATATGTGATTGGCTAAATCTAAGTCTTCTTGCCTACTTATAACACCAATTCCTTTTATGATTAAGTAGATTGATTTCTACCAAACAAAAATTACAAGAGCTAAATGGTGTGGAGATAGATTTCATATGCATAATGGAACCAGTAATACTAATAATCTCATGCTCATCATTCTAAAAAATCAATGAAAGATTAAATAAATCAACAAAACATGGAACTTTAAAATACTCCTTAGATTTGATGTCAAAATATGAAGTCTACTTACAAATGATTAACACTGCATACATAAGTATAAATGATCCTATATGACATAGCAATGGATGGTTGGAACTTCAAAATAATTGTAATATAGGTACACCTCAAGATATATAGTCCACTTAGAACTTTATAACTCAACATTGCCCACTTGAAGCTTTCAAATTAAGAGTCTTACCACTAGGCCAACACTTCATTATTCATATATCCAAGGCACGATATACCATTGAAGCATTGCCTAACTCAACAAATAGAAAAATACTTGACATGAATGACTTGAATGTCATGTTTTTAAATCATATCATTTACCTATGAAGCAAAACTTCAATTATGAGGAAGGTAACCCAAAATTTAAATGAACAGATATCGTGATCTAAAATTAGCTACTAATAATCCATATACATCATTAGAAAAAACAAAATCATGTGTCTTAGTTACATTAATATTAGTAGAAGAAGGTGTCTAAATTTTTGCTCATCAAATTGTAAATCTACATTCTCATAATCAATAAAAATTCTTGCATCAATAGAAGAAGTAGAAATTTTGACATCAATTGAAGAAATTAGAGGTAGTTTAGAATCCCCAATAAGGAAATTCTAGACAGATCAAATCCATAGGAGAAAAATCGAAGAGAGAAAAGTTAGATCCACTGAAAAAAAGCAAATTCAATTACCGTGTCAAACATATAATAATAGCATTATACTTAAAATGCTAATAAGAGGTGGTTTAAGTCGTTGGTTGATTGGTAGACAAGGATTCATAAAGAAGAGGTGACTAGTTATTTTAAAGTATCATGTTGGTTTAAAGTTGTTTTGGTTTGGACCATGTGCCTCCCTTAACAATTATATCTAAAATTAATGAAATGGTAAAATCTAACAATATAAGTTTTTTCCCAAGCAAATAGACATAGGAGATGTAACACAACCTCCTTACCTCAATTTCACCACAAAATCTACTCCAAAGCTACGACACCCCAAACCCCTTTTGGCACCTTCTTAATGATATTCGTAAGTTTGTCTTATATAAAAAGACTGGAGGGTTAAATAGCCATAGGGCACCAATGGAAGCAACTAGAATTACCATGGTGGAGACACAGTAATTCTAGTGTGGGTTTGGGTTTGCCTGCTAAAAAGTAGATAGAGTTACAAAGAGCGACAGGGTACCAGAGCATCCGTTAAAGTTACTTTGGTGGAAATAACGGGAGTTATCATAGGCGGTGATAAGTCGGGAAAATCGCGATTATACCCTAAACTCGCAGTCTATATAAACCTGTTCTTCGTTTCTTGTAAAACCCTTGCGACGTTTGGGGTTTTTCTGTAGTGGCTGCTTTGTTGCTTTGCGTTGCGTTTGTTGCTCAGATCTACTATTCAGAGCGCTTGAGCTTTTTCGCTTCGCCAAAAATGGTAAGTACGGATCTTTTCGATGCATTTAGTTGGTATTCAACGCATATCGACAGTATAACAGTTCATTGTTTTTTCAACCTTTCTCGTTGAAGTTCTCTGTGTTTTCGTTTCTATTAGCATGTTTCATTTTTAAATTGCTGCCGTTTTTCGTTAGGTTCTTCGCAGGTTAGCTTTGTTTGTCATTAAAATTTACCAGGTTATTTAATGAAGGATAGGTTTAGGATTCGTTGGATCAGTTTGTCTTTGGTCGGTTTTTTTTTAAAGATGATTCAGTGATTCACGAAATTGAGATTGGAGTCCATAGATGCAGGAGGGAGAAAAATAAGTCTTTTGTTGGTTCTGTAATACTGCTTCTTTGTAGTGTATTTTAGTAATCTTTTGTGGGATTATCTGGTTCTTTGAAACTATAGACGGAATGGAACAAAGTAACAAATCCTTTTGAGGCCCAACCCGAAAATGTATGGGGTATTTTTGACTCAGGATTATATTGAATTTCAGGTTCTGTCAAACGATATTGATCTGCTTCATCCTCCAGCAGAGTTGGAAAAAAGAAAGCACAAGTTAAAGCGGCTGGTGCAGTCCCCAAATTCTTTTTTTATGGTAATGTTTCATCCGACATCATTGTCTGCAAATAAATTAGTTGTATCATAATTCTTTTTCTGGAATTTGAAGTCGTATTCCCTTTTTTAGTTGTCTTTAAATTAAGGGGGCTTCAATGCTAAGATATTTTGCAAATTGATTTTGTAGGATGTGAAGTGCCAGGGATGCTTTAGCATGTAAGTTTAACCCTTCTACTTCTCGCTGTGTATTGTATTCAACACAGTTTATACAATTGATAATGAATTAATTTGTTCTTTAACATTTAACATTGCAGTACCACTGTGTTTAGCCATTCACAGACAGTTGTTGTCTGTGGGAGCTGTCAAACAGTTCTTTGCCAACCAACTGGTGGACGGGCCCGTCTAACAGAAGGTTGCTCATTCAGAAAGAAGGGAGATTAAGCTTTTATTTCAGGGATCTACCAGTCAAATCGATGACAGCTTCTGGAACTTTCTTAATCCATTTTTTATCGGCCATGGATTTTAAATATACGAGGGTTTAGTTTGGAATTTATTAGTAGTTTTGTTACCTGCCTAGACCATGAACAATGCTTGATATGCTGTGAGATATTAGTATGCTGCTGAACAAAGCTATGATGATGTTGTGGAGGAATGGATTTTTGATATGTTGATGCTAAAGGTTTTGGTAATATTTGAAATTGTGGTATATAGGGTTTCTAAATGCTATTTTAAAACTTTGTTCAATTTCGTTGTATTGGTTCTTTTTATGGTGGTATAATGTTATTAATATATTAATGTTCTTTTTCATTTAAACTTTATCCAATTGCATGTACCTTGGTATTTGTTCAGTGACAAATACACTCTGCAAAATCGAACTATGATGTTTATTGAACTCTGTAGTTTAGAGTTGCAATTACCTCCAGCAATTTGCTAGTGCCCTACAACTTTCTTTCATTGTACTAGCATAATCTCTACGAAATTCTTCAGGGGAACTTTAGGGTTTAACAGTAATCAGTTGTTTTATACTGCACTGGTAGCTGTCTAGTTCATCACTATGATCTGCACCCAAGTAAAGCCTTAAATTTCAAGTTAGGGGTGATCTTAATTGATGGTTGCGGTTGCGGGTTTTATCAATGGTAGTTTATAGTTGTATGGAATTTTTATTTGAGTGGACTTTTCCGGAACACAATTCATGAATGGAAATAAAGATTGAGATTGTTCTTCATCATTACAGCATATCACTAAACATTATTTTATTTTTTTTATAATATTTACTTTTACTAAGTTATTTACATTCCTTAAAAGGTGTAATAAGTATGACTAGTTTCAATGTAAAGTGTAATTGTTTGGTAAGGCCATATGATAGAATAGTTTTACATTTCCATTATACTTAAAAATAAAATTTACAACTACTTTCACTATGTTTACACTTAGCACACTCAAAGCCTTTCAACATCATTTAATCTTGTACTTCACTAAGAGTTAAACTATATGTTTTGCACTTCATTAACTCTTAGTGGGAAGATAACGATCATGAACTTAATATCAACTCACTAGTATACTTACATTGCCTATTTGCAAATTATGATCTAATGATCTAATTGTGTGTGAACACTTGTGACTTGTGTGTTGGAATGCCCAGTTGCTCATCAACCAACAAAATTATTAAATAAATTTTTTTTGCTCATTTTTAAATCAAATGCATACCTCTTTGCAAAGTTTTTGGATAGTAGATAACAATGTGTTGGGAACTCCTAAATTTTCCAAGCACCTTCGTAACTTAAATTGAATGATAAATCATAGGTCTTAGAAAAATCTACAAAGCAAAGAAACATTTTCTTATGTGGACTTACTTTAAAATATTTTAAAGTGATGAGATGACTTATAGTAAAATGTTGTTGCCTAAATCTTGCTTGAGAAATTGCATTTATTTTATTTTATTTATGCAATCTACTCCAGAATAGTGTTAAAAAGCTTGGCAAAAATATTGTTCATGACAATCAATCTCTAATTATTTATCTCCTTTTTGTATCCTTGTTTAAAGAGCATAATTACTTTATTAATGCACCGTTCCTTTTCTAACCCACTTGCATAGCCAAATTTAACTTCTTTTTTAATGACATTCCATATTAATGGCCCTCCCCATTTAAGTATTTCTCCATATTAGTTATTTACATTAGAACTTTTCTTGATGCCAATTTTTTAATCCCCTACATTGTGTCATCAAAAGAAATGAATAATATATTATCATTGTTATGAAACAAAGCTTGATAATAATTTTCACTAGCTTTATTTTTAAAGAGAAAGCATAGTCTATTCTTTTCTTGCTTTGAAATGAATGCCAAAACATTTGGGATTTTCTTTATCATTTTAAATAATTTTTTAATCTTTTTCTAACAAATTCCCTCTTCTTAGTTCAAATGAGATTTTTATATGACTTGATAGTCTCTACTGACTTATGAGCCTTCAGTAAAATTCTAATTGTATGATATTCTTCATCAAACCATTGTTGATTGTTTATATTTTACCATTTGGAAATATCTAAGGCAACTATAATTAGAGTTTTTATAAGACTCACACTTGGATTCCAAATCTTTTGAGTTTCATTTTGAAAATCCTCTTTAATTTTTGTAATTATTTTGAAGTGCTTTGGCCTCCTAGAATATCTTATAGATAATGAAGAAAGCATTTTAAAATTTCTGGTTACTCTTAGGACATGTTTAGTTTTTTGAATTTGTACATCTTGAATTATTGTAGATGTTGAATCCAAGGATTTATGAATCTCGAATCCAAAAATCTTGAAACCATATAATTAAATAACTTTTCTAATTCTGAAGGTAAAATCCACAAACAAAACATGCCCTTATCAATTGCATTCAATAAGCTAGAAAAGGAGAAAGAAAAACATTTATATGTTTATTAAGTTATGAGATTGAATTTTAAGGTATTCACCTAATGGTTTGACTCTTACTTTGGAAGCTTTATGTTATGGGTTCAATTTTAGTTGGTAATGTTGAGTTATAAAGTTTTAATTTCACTATATATCTTAAGGATATATATATATATATTAAAAAAATTTTGACATGTGACACCCGTATTAAGTGGATTAAGACATCACTTATACAAAGTTTGTGTCATAAATTAAGAATGATGTACATTGAATGTCATTTCCATGATGTTTTCAATATAATAAAAATTGTATCAAGGAAGAGGAACCATGAAAGACTCCAAAAAATAAAAATACGCAAGAATGACATTTCAAGAAGGGAGGAAAATTCAAAAAAAAAAAAAAAAAAAGGAGAGAACATGCAGAAAGAAAAGATAAATATGGATCCACTAATCTCACATGTCATGGATCTTACCCTTGGGACCATCCAAGGTCTCATGTGGCCATGTCTTCTTTGATGGAACCACATGAAGTACATAGATGGCACTTCCACATGGGTTGGGAACCAAAGTCTTCTCTCCATGTGCATATTGGAGTTATGTGGAATATGCATCTATGTGCACATTCATGTAGTAGTTAGATTAGGTGGAATTAGTAGATGTCAACCACATGGATTACCTAATCCTCACCTAACCTCCATGGGTCAAATAACCCAAACATGGTTATGCCACTCGTACTCCAAAATCTATATAAGGAGGTGTATGATCATTGTAAGAACTAGTTAAAAAAGAATCCATTCCTGAAGAGAAGAGAAGAGGAGAGAGTCAAGAGAGGAGAAAACTACCTAGTAGGTGGATTGTGCTCTTAAGCACCTCCACCTCCAATCATGATAAGAGAGTTTAAGAGTTGAGAGTACTCATTAAGCACCTTCTTTTGAGGCAATAGTTGATGTTTCACTTTATTCAAGATAGAAATTGATGAGACATCAATAAAGATAGGTTGCGTTGATGCATCCCCGTTGACATAGCCTCGTTGATGTATCCCCATCGATGCATGGTAGGATGCATTGATGTAGATACATCGACACTAATGCAATCATTACTAATATAAATGCATGCATCCCTTGCATTTATGGCACGTTAAGTCATAGTTGTAGCCAAACTCTTGTAGTTTTCTTTTCCTAGAGTTAGAATATTTTCTCTCTAAGTGCCCACAGTATGGATTTAAGAGATTATATGGAGTTTTATTTGAATGCCTTTGTACTTGAACACATTGGCATGAAAACAATAAAATCAAAATTTTCTATATCCATTGTAGCACTCAGACTAGCTTAACTTTACTTTTATACATTTTGCTTTGCTTGCATTTTTCATTACTGTTTGCAGTTAAGTAATTAATATTATTAATGTTGTTAATCATTAATATGTGAGTATGACCACGTTGAGCATAACATGTTAACACTTAGTAATCCCAGTAGTGGATATTTGGTATGCCCAATATATAGCCACTTGGTAGCCTTATAGTGTTAACACTAATTCGGGATGTGTACAACAAGTGGGAATGGTTACTCTACATTAGGATAGTTAGTTACTAGATTAGCTGATTAGTTAGATAATTAATTGTTAAACCTTCATTCACTTATCTAGCTATTAGGATAAAAAATATCTCAAAAATAATTATAAAAACATACATCATGTACCTTCATCACACTTAACCATATGTATTGATAACACATAAGTGTGAGGTAGAAAGACAACAACTTGGCAAGTACATGATTCGCTATTTAGGCATATGGGTTGCTTAGATAACTAAGTCTATAGAGTTCGACTAGATTGCTGATGAATGCTTGTGATTCATATGATTGGGTATAGGAGATACTTGCTACTCATCATTAGCACCATTGTTGAGGACTTAGTTTTGTTAAGTAGGCAAAATATTATTAACTAGTGAAGTCATACACAAGCATTGTAAGGAGAACACAATGACACATCTCTCATAGTAATAATAATAACATTATCTTGAGGTACACTTACATTTATTTTTGAAATGGCTTCTACTCATAGGAAAGAATCTCCACCATGTGAGGACCTACACAATAGGCAACAAGAGAGGATAGAAAGAATCAGTAAGAAGCCTCAATAGTTGAAAGTCATGTATGCCCATCTAGATCCCTATTATCTAAACTTTACCTTCATCCTCCATTAGGATGAGATGCTATGATGGAGAGATATGGATGATAGCATTATGTTACCCACTAATCGATTTGTTCCTACCATGCTTATGACCCAACACATGAGGTTGGGTATTAAAATAATTGGGCATGAGTATGAAAGCACAAAGCAAGTTTCTCAGGACTACAACCTTTAGAAGCACAACTCTAGAAGGATAAATGCATGGAGGCCCTATATGAATCCTCCAAAGTCAAACAAATCTTGACACAATTATTCCTCTAGCTGCATAAAGAGGGTGAGGATTTCTTTGTTGGTCACTCCCAATACATAGATTCTTCTCCTTTCTTTAAGGAGAACACCATTCACCAATGGTTCTAGTTCACCTTGAAGAATCCTAGTGAAGGAAAAACAAGGTCCAAAGACCAAGGAGTCTTAAAAGATAAATCTCATGGTCATTCATCTAAGGACAAGAAGAATGACAAGGAGAATGAAAAAGATAAAAAGAAGGATCAAGTTAAGGACCAAAAAACAAGGAATATAAGGCACCATTCTCCTAGTCCTTCATCTTCATCATCCTCTTCCTCATCATCAAACTTTGATAAGAGGAGTTGCAGTAGAGAAAAAGATAGGGATGGTTAGGATCATGATGGAGATGATAGGTGGTCCCATCATGATGATAGGATCCAAGATGAAAGTCAACAAAAGAGGAACAAGAACATCATTGAGAAAGGAGGCATAATAGAACTCACCATTGAAGGCATGGTCATCATAGAAGCCACCATGAACATGATGATGATGATGAACCATTGCTAGCCACTAGAAACATGCTAAATGTTTCAGAAGTAGTTAAAGTTTCTACTAGGCATTAGAAGGATAGCAAGATTAAATAGTTGGATATGAAAAATATCTGCAAGTTTGAAGGAAGATATAATGCTGATCCATAGCATTATCTGCAAGCTTTCCATGATGCTTGTGCCTTGTAGAACATTGAAAATGATTGGCAGAAGTTAACATTATTCCCACAGACATTCATTAAAGAAGCAGAAAGTTGGTATTGGTCCTTGAAACTGGAATCCATCTATCGATGGAGTACAATGTTAGAATTGTTCAATAATAAATACCAAACCTACTCCTGAGTATCTAATCTAAGGAAGTAGAACCAAGGATGGAAGTAAGAAAATCATGAGTCCTTGGATGCGGCCCTGGGCAAGTATTACTCTCTAATGCATCAATGCCTAGGCCATGGGTTGTTTTAAACGAAATAACTTTGGCATATCATAGATGGACTTTACAACAAAATAAGAGAAACTAATAAAGGAAAACTTTCTGAGATGAGAACCCATTAGATTCAAGGTCTCATAAAGTAGGTGGCCAAGGAAGAAGAGGAGTTGAAAAAATGAGAGAGTACAGAGGAGTACAAAAAGGATTCCTCCATTCGCAAAAGGAAGGTACACTTCTATGATACAAAGGAGGATGCATTACTAGATCAAGTGGTGCAAAGAATGACCTTGCCAATACAAAAATATATCTATGAAATATTGTCTTAGTTGGATAAAATGTGAAACTTCTTAGATGAGAAGTTCTAAACTTCTTTGAAAATTATGGAGGAGAAGGCATAGCAAGGTAGTAGTGAAACAAATAGAAGGAGAAGAAGATATATAGAAAAGGGGCATCTACAGCAAAAGGTAAAGCTACCATGGTAGATGAGGTTGCAAATTTTAAAATCAATGATGATAGATGTGATATTTTTTACTACGAAAATCCCAAGGGATGTTGTTCAGTGATGTTGCAAATACAAGAATATGGGATGTATGCCTGGAATCCAAAATTTGTAAAAAGGGAGCCATTGAGGAGATTACCTTATCCTCAAGGCAATCCAAGATAGCAATTCCACCAAACATAGTATTATCCAAGTGAAGTGCCACCTCAACCTCTCAAGTAATATTAGCAAAGGTAAAATTCATAATTATGGGGGATGCCACCACCTAAACAATAATACCCTTACTGGTAGCTAGATCCCTATGGATACTATGTCCAATAGCCTATATTCCCTTGTGGCTTTGCAAGTCACAATCCTTTTAATTACCACTACTACCCACTAGAATATCATCGAACTCATACATCATGACCTAAGTCTCCCTCTACCTATCCTCCTCCATATCCATCACCAAACTATGCAAGATCAAATACCATTCCCTTATCACTTGCTTCATCTGTGTAGAGAGAATCCACTACAACTGTAGCAAAGAAATGTAATGAGGGTTGTTAACTTATAGCTAGATAGCTATCTGAGTGGTTTTAAAATTAAACCATGAAAGAGGACATTCTTCAAGACCAAAAATCAGCTAAATCCCTTGTAGACACCTACAACTGTTAACCCTAAATCCACTACTTCTGGAATCATCATCGAGCCTCCTTGGAACCAAATATCTTCCAATGTGCATACCTTCATGTTGAACCATGTAGTTACTAATTAGATCAAGCCTGGTCATCTTCCCAAGAAATAATTTGATCCTAGGAGTCCTCTTATCTACCTATAGATTGTAGAGATGATCCATGCAAAGCTCTATTGGATTCAAGTTTTGAAGTAAATCTAATCTCATAGGAAATGTACAAGACCTAGAACCTACCTTCATTGAAGAAATGTAGCATCAGATTGAAGCTTGCAAATCAATCCATCACCATCCCTTTGGGATTAGTGGAGGACATTATGATCATTGTCTAAGGATGGTTTTATTCTATAGACTTCTTGGTGATCCATGTTAATAATTGCAAAGGAAACTTTCCTATTATAATATAAAGGACTTGGCTCAACACAAGTGATGTCAAGATGGGGATCCAAGACATTTCCTAAAAGTGAGTAGAATTAAAGGCCTTACCAACTAATCTAGAATATGCTTATCATGATAATAGTAAGCTGATAATCATTAATGATCCTCTTGCTCAAGCACAAAAGAAAAAGTTGCTAAAAATGGTTGACAAATGGTCAATGGCCTTTACCTAGACATATCATGATATGACAAGAATAGATCCAAGGATATACCAGCATCAAATTTATATAAATCCCTCCATCAAACCCAAATGGCAAACATAGAGAAGGTTGAATCCTAAGCTGAAGCAGGTTGTAAAGGATGAAATTGAATAGCTTCTTAAGGTGGGATTCATTTATCTTATTGTAGATAGTAAGTGGGTTAGTCCACTCGTCATTATACCCAAGAAAGTTGGTAAATGAAGGATCTACATAGACTATAGGTTTTTGAATATGACAACTTTCAAGGATCATTTTCTATTACCATTTGTGGACTAGGTGCTAAATACTATCATAGGGCATGGCTACTATAGTTTTCTAGATGGTTATAGTGGCTATTACCAAATCTAGATTGTATTAGAAGGCCAAGCCAAAACTACTTTCACAAGTCTTTAAAGGGGGGAGGGGGATTTTTGCATATAAAAAGATGTCTTTTAACCTATGCAATGCCCTTGCTACTTTCCAATGCTAGATGCTTAGCATTTTCCTGTAAAAAATTAGTAGTAGTGTAGAAGTCTTCATGGATGACTTCTTCACCTATGGTACCACTTTTGAGCAAGCCTTGGATTGTCTCAAGCAAGTGCTAAAATGTTGCATGGAGACAAACTTAAGGCTCAATTGGAAAAAAATCCATTTGATGATCTAAGAAGGCATAGTCTTAGGGCATAAAATTTCAGACAAAGTGATTGAGATAGACCTAGAGAAAGTACAAGTCATCCAAGGAATTAGCAGATAACCTAAAACGATCAAAGATGTGAGTTCATTCCTTGGACACACTAGTTACTATTGGCAATTCATTGAGAACTTCTCCAAAATTTCCAAGTTGCTAGTAGAGCTGATAAAGAAAGATGCAAACTTTGATTGAACCAAAGAATGCAACCATGCATTCTAGTAATTAAAGCAAAAATAAGTAGAAACTCATATTCTATGAGCTATAGACTCTTTAAGACCCTTTCACATTATGATAGATGCATCCAAATATGCATCAGGAGTAGTATCGACACAATTAGAGGATCAAAAACATCCTTATTATATCCTTTGTGCCAATAGAAGTATTATGGATGCACAATTGAATTACATGACTACTAATAAGAAGCTCATGTTGGTGATGTATGCTTTGCCTAAATTCAGGCACTACATGTTTTAATATGAAATCTTCATGCACACATATCACAGTGCTATTTATTTCCTAATGAATAAGCTAGCAGTGAGTCCTTGTGTCATATGGTGGTTGGTAATTTTGCAAGAGTTTGATCTTACAATGATAGACAAAAGGGAGTGGAGAATATGATTACTAATCACTTATCTCAGTTGTAATGGGATAGTAAAGAGGATGAGGAGCCTGTATATGATCAATTCCTAGATGAACTCCTCTTTGCTAAATCCCTTGATGTTCATACCAATTGGTAGGATGATCTTCTCTCCTATCTTCTTACTCAAGAGACTCTATAGGAATGGCACAACAAGAAGAAACAATAGTTTCTTTACCAGGCCATACACTACATGGAGATCCATGGTAACCTTTACAATGTTTGTGCTGATAGGTTGGTGCGATGGTACGTATTGAATGTTGATCAACTGCGAATTCTCTAGGATGTTCATGAAGATTCTTATGGGGGCCATTATGTAGGCAAGGGGATGACCATAAACATGCTAATGGCAAGCCATTTTTTCCTATCACTTTTAGGGATGCCCATCATTTCTTCCATTCATGTGAACATTACCAACGGGATAGAGGAATGATAGTATGAATGGAGGGACCTCAACGGTGGATCCAACCACTAGAGCCCTTCAACATTTGGGGAATTAACTTCATGGGACCATCACTTCCATGTTCAATGAAAATATGTACATCATCATAGCTATTGACTACTACACCAAGTGGGCCAAAGTTGCAACCACCACTAATTTTTCATCTTCTATTCCAACACAGTTTGTTTAACAAAGTGTGGTAAATAGGTTTGATGTTCCAAGAACACTTATTTTTGATAATGGAACTTATTTTATAGGGGCTATTGTTTAGAAATTGATGTAACGCTTGGGGCTATAACATAAATTAACAACCTCCTATCACCTCTAGGCCAATGATCAAGCCAAAGTTACTAATAGAGAGCTAACTTAAATATTAACATGCATAATCAATAAATATAAGAAGGACTAAAGCATGAAATCAATGATGCTCTATGGGCTTATCGATCCACATGGAAACTTCTTATAGGGTATTCTCCTTATGAGTTGATGTACATAAAGTTACCCAAACTTGCAATCCAAGTTGAGTTCTATACACTTTCAATAGCTTTTGAGCTTGACCTTAATCTCAATCTAGCACAATGAGAATGCCTCATGACACTGAATGTGCTAGACAAAAATTGACAAGTAGCCTTAAATATGAATGAGGGGCACAAGACATATGCCAAAACATATCATGATGCATGAATAAGGAGAGTTATGTTTTGACCTAGCGATAAGGTCTTCTATTGGAATCCCATGCATGCACCTCAATGTACTAAATTCCAAACGCTATGGAAAGGACCTTACATCATTTACACAACTTTTCCTTTGGGTGCCATGATCATTTACTATCCTTCAAACCTAGAAAAATGACTATTGATCAACATCCAATAAGTAAAATCTTTCCTTGAACCACAAATAACCTATGGCACATACCTTCACATAAGAACAAGCATACTCTATTTTTCAGATCTCCTCCTCTTAACTCAGTCATGGGAGAGATGGTCATTCATGCTAACTTCTTGTGAGAACTAACCAATTTTAACTTTTCTTTATATCATTATTCATATTTTTTTTTCATTTTCTTGGCCATTTCATCCATTATTTTATATATTTTTTCTTTTCTTTTATCTTCCCTTTCAATAATTTATTTTTTATATAGAATCTCTAATTTTGCTAATACTACTATTAATACTAGGAGTTAAAGAATGTAGCTGTTAATAAAGTGATTGCTTTTCCATGTAACCAATCTTTTGTCTTTTTTTTTTATCATCTCTATTGACAAGTTGTTAGTTTTCTCATGATAATATGTAGTGGGACTGTGACACTCATCCATTCCATTCATTCTACAAACACAATGCATCTTGGACGCATGAGTTCCTTCCAATGAAAAACAATAAGTAACCAATGATATAGCTACTTAATAGACTCAAAATAGATCAAGAAGGAATAAGAAAAGATGTGACTTCAAGGGGACTTTTCATAAATAGTTTCCAACTTATTTCTTGAGTTTTATGATTCTTCTCCACTAGTCTCACCACTCCTAATGTTGAGCATTAAAGGAAGCATGTCTTTGCATGGTGTGGTTCCCATGAAAAAAAAACAACAAAGCATAAGAATTCAAAGCACACTCCTTAGACATAATAATGGGCTACAAGCACTGGTCATGGGGCTGGAAAGATATGTTACCCATGCCTGAAGGCACCCTTATAACTAAGGCCCTTTCTATCTTCCTTCTTCTTTTTTCTTCTTCTCTTGGAGTGGTGGTTGTCCTTTGGGAATTGTCATGAATTTCTAATGATTGACAGGACAAGATGTTATAATGCAAAGTCACTAATAATGGATGGACTTGGTCTCAACTAAGGATGGAATAGTATCAAATCATCTTAATCACATACTTCACAAGGACTTCGTGTAACTTGAATAAATATCTATTACCATTCTTTCTCTACCATTATTCTCAAATCATAACAAACCACCCCACTACCTCATATCATGGTTACTTGATGCATTTTTTTTGAGGATCTCATAATCCTATGACATTTGCTCTATTGAATATGAGTTTTAACTTGAAATGATCATTAATCATCCTTGGTACCTATGGACTTCTCGAGATGAGGGCATGCAAGGTCATCATAGGCATATGCCTACTTTGAGGAGGATTCACTTGCATTTCCTTTAGTCTTCCTTAAGTTAAAATTCCTATCCATAAGCTATTTGTGTGATATCCCATTAACATGCATTCGAATGTCCAGGTTTCTTAGTTCTGGCATTTTACATTCATCCAAACTTGCATGAATTCCTTTTTCCTAGTCAACATTATCCTCTTCCATGTTGTTGCATTCATTCTATGTTTTTCTTACTTCTTTTAGGCTCTCATTTTGTCCCCAAACTCATTCAAAATTCCTCATTTCCCAAATGCAAAAGTTAGCTACAAACAACTGCATCGATGCAGCCTTGTCGATGTAGGGGATGAGTCAAAGCAACCCTATTGATGCATCCTTGTCAACATGTCACAAAAATACTATATATATGTGTAACACAGCCATTTTTGCATCATTTCTCAAAGAAGTAAGAGGACTTTATTCAATTTTTCAAAGCCCAAGACCCTTTGAAGGACCATAACTCTCAAACTGCTAACCCAATTTAGCCTATTTTTTGATCCTCATGCTATTGGAGGTAAGCTCTATGTTGTGGAGAACATAAACCTTTGGTTTCTCATTTAATTTTTTTGAGATATTTCTAACTCTCATGGTCAACCTATTAAAATAATATTAAAAATTAACTAGCATAAAGGACTAAGACAATCACATAAACTTTGATAGCTAACAAATAAAATAATATTAAAATAATCCAAATAACCAAGATCACCAACAAGCCCAAACATAACCCGATCTAACAAGAAGGATATCATAGTAACTAAGGGTTATGTAGTAAAAAGCTAATCATGGGTTATGTTTGTGATCATAAGTGGCACCAAAACAAGGAATGCAGGTAGGAAGGCCCTCACAACCCAGGGAGAAGTAACCAAGAGAAGGAAGGGACAATTAGTAGCAACTACAACAACCCCAAGAACAAGCATCAAAAGTAATCCATGCTACTAGACCCCTTTAGAAGGAGCCCAGAGTCAAATCTATTCACCATATTGCTACTACTAAAATAGGTCAATCTATGCAAGATGAGGTCCTAAGGCTAAGACCTATCCTAGAGGTCACTTTAATTGAGGCTTACCTAGATAATGAGTGGTGAAGCATCCAACACTCTACCATACAAGTCATAAGTGCTTAAGTGTGACCAAATAATAATCCATAGAATGATAATGCAACTATGTTAAGGGTTGATGTTAAGTTTTTCATCATTGTCTTTCCACTTTGAGGTAGTGAAGTTCAAGTGTATGGTTTAGCTCTTAGTAAGATGTATGATTAACTGATGTTGTAAGGCCCTTAAGTGCTCCTAAATTAAACATGATTGAATAAGTTCTAAGTCTAGTTAACTAAGAAAACATAAACCTATCTTAGCCTAATGCAATGGACATCAAGTCCTAGTCTACTATACATGCCTTGAACTTGTGTAGCTATTGATGGGATACCAAGTAGAATTACTATTGGGCAAACTAAGAAACATTACTATTAGATTACCAAATAGCCACACTTAGTGCTCAAAACCAATTGTATCCATTCTTCTTACTAATGATGTGTAAAATAAAGTGCTTTGAAAAGTTAAGTGTTAAGCGAAGAAAACAGTAAAAATTATGCTAAGTAAGCAAATAAAACTATGTGGATGCTACAATGATAGAAAGCAAACTTGATCTTTATTTCCATTCATGAACTACATCCAAGTACAATTTACTCAAATAAAGATGTTATTCAAATGCTAAACATCACACTGTAGGCACTTACTTCTATTACAACTATGAAATAAAATTGCAAGAGTTTCCCTAAGTGTGCTAATGAAAAATTTTTGATTATGTGTCCAAGTACTAGTATTTATAGGGCTACACACATCTTGAGACATCGTATCAACTATGATGTAACATGGGTTACAACATTGTATCAATGACATCATTGTTATGATATCACAACAACCAAAAATTTGACTTTATCATACCCCCATGACTGACTAGGAACTCATCCTCTAATGAAAACATAATGAGGATACAGTTCTTTACAAAATTGGAAGGTAGACTCAATTGTACATGAATAACTAACTATTTACATGACTTAGAATGATGTAGTGGTGTTTTATAAAATGACACAGTATCATGGCAAAACAAAAACAAGAAACTAAAGTAGCTTAATGTAGTTTATATTTCAGGCAGTGGAGATTCTTCCATTGGTTTCTTCCCATTGTCATTAGGCTTTTCAAATTGATGCTGGTTCAAGAGTGCCTGAAGCTTTTCTCCTTCTATTCATGGATCATGTACCATTCATGCTTGTTGGGTAATTTTGGATGAAGTAGGCACATCCCATGGGCATGAAAACTATAGAAACATTTTGTTGACCTGCACATACCAAGTTGCAAACAGTTGCCTCTCTTCAAAAGCTCTAACTATCTTTCCAATTTCTTGGTAGTTTAACATGTGACGCGCTACTACATATTTCTATCCATGGTAGCTATCTTTAATGATTTCTAGCTACAAGTTTGCCACATGTAGTTTCTGCAGTGTGTTCTTCCTATCAACAAACTTCTTTTCATGCATTGCATATAAGGTCACTACTTATTGCTCCAACTTACTTCTGGGTGTGCCTATTATTAACATGTTTAAATTATCATACCAAAGGTTTGCTAATCCCATGTACTTTATAAGGTCCTCTATTTGTAAGTCCTTATTCTTTACTTTAGCTTGGTGAACATGGACAAGGCTATCTAGAATTGGCTGCTAATCTGGGTTTTGTGTAGAAATCTAACTGATCTTAGCCTTTTCCATCTAGATCTCCTTTTCATTTATCTATTTGTACATGTGCACCTAATCATTAAAGTGTTCCTTGAGATGTTCATGCTTCTTGGCCTCATTTTATCATGCATTAATTTCTATTGCATATTTCTGACAAATGACATAAACTTCTTCCATCGATAAGTTTATGTTTTTTCTAGCTAAGAGACTCATATCTTGGTTAACTCTGAAAATTTGTTCTTTGAGCTATTGAATACTTTCTTTGATAACATTTTTATGCTTTTCTATGTTTTTCAACCTAGAATTATCTATAGTAATTTGTTTGTTCTCCTCCTGTAAGGTTGTGAGTGATTTGGCATGTGGCTACATTTGGGCTTTGGCCACTAATACATCCCACACTACCTTCTCATTCTCTTTGTCCATATTTATGTTATGATCAATTAGGTACCTCACATGGTTGATTTTGAATTAATCAAGCTGGTTTGATGCTATAAATTATATAGGGTTTCTTCATTATGCTTTTAAGATGGCTAGTTCTTCCTACAATCTTTACACTTCATTTTTAGTATGTTTAGCTCTAGTTTCTACCATGACCAACTTCCCCTTTGTGGCAGTTAAATAAAACTATACTATAGTGATATCACTTGGGATATCAAACAAATTCTACATGACCTGGCCTATCTACAGAAGTCTATCCAATATGTCCTCATGTTTTGCAGGAGTCATTGAGATACCAATAGGCATTTGAGCATCCCGTGCTCTAGAGATATTGGTTGGTGGCATAACAGGGACATTGAAAGATTCCTTGATATGATCAATAATGATCTCTATAGCTCTTGTTGCATCTTGTACTGCATGATCACAATAGTGGCACTTTCACCAGTTTCTAACATGACTTGAAATAATGCAAGATTCCCTAAGATTTTTTTTGCCCATTCATCCTCTCCTCTTGATTGTAGTGACACTTGCCCACTTGCATGATCTATAGAAATTATGGGCCCGACTATGCTTTCTCTAACTCTATAAAGATTGGTACCCTTCCTTGTTCCCTAGATTATTGTTTCTACAATCTAATACATATGGCTTACTGAGGATCTATAGCCCTATGGTAACAATGATGGAACTTGTTATTGTTTTTTAGCTTGTGGCTAGCTACTAGGTCCTACTTATTGTTGTTGATTGATAGCTTGGATGATATTGGCAAGAGTTGAGCCNTTCCAAGAAGAATAAATAGACAATGTTGGTGTTGAATTTTCCCATCAAAATGGCACTTCCTCTAGCCACATATGTTGATATTCTATTGAGCCTTTTGGTCAAGAACAAAGGATAGGTTCCAATCTTAAATTAAATATTTTCTTCAATAGTAATCTCACTATACTTTTTATCTTCCTTGCTATAGACTCTTTGCAGCTACAATTTCTTGGCATCTATGTCAAACCTTGTGGAAATCTGTGTCACATTAGCCCCTTCATTTGGCAGATTTAGGGATTTAGCAATTGCCTCTACTAAATATGATACCGAAACCCCTCATATTTTTCCTATGGCATTGACTTGCTAGTTTCTCCCAAATATCATTCACAATTGTTGGACAATGTAGGTCATAGAGGAGATGGTTGAAGTTGCATCCTTATAGCCTCTGGAGCAAACTCCATGAAAGGACTAAAGTTCAACTCCATGATAATCATGGACATGATATATTTTTCTTGAATTGTTTGGAGGTATTCATTGAATAATGTGAAGTGTTGCCCTTGCTTTGATGTTGCTAGAACCTCTACTTTTGCTTGTGCAAAGTGTTCAATAGCAAGACTTTGTTGGCGGATACTTAATGATTGTGCCTCTTGCTCTGCATGTTCAACTTGGGACATTTTTTCTCTTCTTCAACCTCTCCTGTGGCCTCTTGGTCTTTTGACACCATGTTGGGAAGTTCCTTCATTTGTTAATCTCTTTGGGACCATCTACAATCAATCAAGAGTTTAGGATTACCAAAGTGTTTAAATTGATGCTTGACAACTTATAATCCTTCTCTTACTCTTGGTTAGATCACATTCTTAGTTTATTATGATTATAGAGTTAGAAAAATTTTCAAAATGAAGCCCCCTAAGTATTACATCTTTAGTTTCTATGACCTCCCAAAATTATTATTTCTTTGCTTAGAGTGCCTTAAAATAGTTAGAATGGTCCATTAAGAGAATTCATTGAGTTATTTGGCTTAGGTTTGATTATTTCATGATGATATCTTAATTGTTTCCTCATACTTACCCTTATACTATCTTCTAGGTGTTAGAAAAATTTTTACTTAAATTTCCTTTATATCTATGCAATGCATCTCCCACCCCCCACAATTAAGTTGAATGCTCTAGGATCAACAAGGTTCAAGAATTTAAAAAATTGGAGATGTGGAGATGAAGTTATGGGCTTTGGAAGTTAGCTTGTTAGAGCTCAAAAAGAAAATGGTAAAAAATTCTCTTGTTGTAGATGAGAGAAATATATATATGATTTTTATAGGAGCGACATTGTTGATACGACATTGTATCTACAACATATGAGGGGCTTATACATCATATCATCGATGTCACCATCAAGAAATTTCAAAATTTTGATGAATTTTTCTTGGAAAAAATGAGTCAAATGAAATGGTTAAAAGATATTAAGCTTGTCCAAAGAGTCTTGTATTAGTCATGATGCTTAGATTTCAAAAATTTGGTGTTCAAAGTCTATAAAGAAGGAATCTCAGGAAATGAAGATTTATTGAGCATATAGGAGATGAATGAAGGGTTATAGGTATATGAATTGGTTATTAAACTTAAGGAAAGTAAACATTGAATTCTAGAGTATTTTGAAATTCCAAGATGATGTGGATTTGATTTTCAGGTATGAAACACAATAGTTATACAAGTGGATCCTCCCCAAAGCAAGCTCTAGCCCTTAGTGCCCTTGTATAACCATGCCTAGAAGTCTTCGTAGGCATCCAAGGTGTTGAATGTAAAACATACCTATCTCTTAAAACACACATATTTGTACTACCAAAATGGAGAGATAACACTATATCATTCGAAACTATGGAAGTATGATGAAATAAAATAATGAAATGAGATGGAGTTAGAAGGGATTGCAGAGATTGGGACATGAGATGTCTTACCATAGGCATAATGATTCCTCCTATGTAAGATGTGGTTAAAGTAATCATCAGCCTTTTCGTCCAAGATCCAAACCAAGTCCACACCACTTTTAGTGACATCACATTGTGTCTTCCTCACAACTAACCACTATGAAAATATCACTATTTCAGGAGGTATTATCACTTGGCATGTTGTTCAAGGGAGGAGTTTATTAAATGCATCTTTTTTAGATTCATGAGAAGCCACCTACCTTTAGGCATGGGTAACATGTCTTTCTAGTGAGACCCCCAAAAATTTTATTCTATGCATGTATTTTATTTTTAACTATGCCAAACTTACTAGAGGACTACCTTCAGGTATGGGTAACATGTCTTTCTAGTGATGTAGTAAGGCAACACTTATTGTAATCTTACTCCCATCTTTTGTTTGATCTTCTAGAAAATAATACCATTCTAATAATAGGATAAGATTCATTATAGTAATTCAAAACAATCCACAAATCCTGTTGATGTCACACCCTTTTCATTTCCACCTGGTTCTTCACTTTTCTATTGAGGTATAATGATCACAAGTTTATTTTAGTTTTATTAAGGAAAAGAATGCCATTATGCCCATGGTAAGAACCTTTTATTATTGGAAATGGGTGGATGGATGTAGTGGCCTCACTATATATAAAGTTAGTTTTCTCATAATTTAATAACATAGAGTAATCTTCACCTTATTAGGACTACATCTTGCTTTATTCCTTTGCAGTTATTAAAAAAGTAACCAGTTATGTATAAGAAAAATAATGGCAAAGTATAAGAAAAATTGTAAAAGATAGTAAAAATTGCAAAAATAGCAAGAATAAGAAAAGTATAAAAAGAATGTAAAATACCAAAGAAGGAAAAATGATTTAAGAATTGGCAAAGGTATAAAAGAATTGAAAAATATTAAAGAATATATAAAAATAAGTAAGAAAAGAAAAAAGTTTTGTAGTTTACCTACAAGTCACTTCAAACACCCTCATGACTATGATCAAGAGTAGTTAACTAGAAAATGGAACAAGCAAAGGAAAAATTGATGGACTCAGTAGAATCCACAGTAGTATCGAGATGTCCATAGTAAAGCTTGACCTACTAAATATTTATTAAAATGAGCTTATGTGGGCTAAACTAATGGTAAATGTGCATCGCACTAGATGGCTAAGTTTCCTAGATAATGTATGGTCCCTCCCAAAGTATTTGGAGCTTATGCTTGGATATGGTTGGGATTGTAATATAGGATCTTATTACCTGGTTAGATTAACACTTGTCATATTCTTGCATCATGCCTATGCTTGGAGTATTTCTTGTGAATCTCATTACTCATAAGTGCTACAAGCCTATTTTCCTTTAATAGGTTGAGGTTCATGAGATGTTCCTTTTGGGCTAGGCTTAGGTCTAGGTCTGGTTGACTAGTAGTATCTAGAGTTTGGAGCTCTACCTAGATTGGGAGTGTAGGTACTTTATCATAGACTAGCTTATAGGGTGAATATCCTATGGGTAGTTTCCATCTGGTTCTATAAGCCCATAGAGCATCATTTAACTTGGTGCTCCAATCTTTCCTAGACCTCCTAATTGTCCTAGTTAATATTCTTGTTATTTCACAGTTAGTTACTTTAGCGTGACCATTTTCTTGGGGGTGGTATGGTATGGTCAATTTATGGTTCACCCCAAGCTACTACATAAGCTTCTTAAAAGTAACACTAGTAAAATGAGTTTTATTCTATGATATCAGCATCCTTGGTACTCCAAATCGATTCACTACATGTTGTTAGAATAATGTGATAGCTATTTTGGCTATACAATCTTTAACTTTAGCTACCTCTACCTACTTTGTGCAATAATCCATGGTCATTATGATGTCGGCTTTCCTATTCAACATTGGTGTGATGGGACTCATGAAGTCAATTCCCAAAATATCAAATGGTTCTAATGGCTAGAGACAATATTATGGCCTTTCATTTTTGGCTAATATTTCTCTGTTTCACTAACTTCTTTTATAAGATTATGTGAAGTGGTGTGCATCTTTAAATATGATAGGCTAGAAGTAGCCTGCCATCATTAATTTGAGTGCTTTCCTACGTCAAGCATAATGGCCACTAGATGGTCCTTCATGTGCATCTTGTAGGACTCTCTATTAGTCTTCTTTTGGTTCATACCATTAGATTAATCCATGGATACAAATCTTGTAAAGATTCCAATTTATCTCCATATATCCTTTAACTTTATGAAGGAACTATTCTTTCGATTTCTTACCCCACTTATCAAGAAGCACTTATATGGTTAAATAAG
>MNCI01033126.1:0-11705 GCA_015680685.1 Gnetum montanum
AAGTAGTCAACAAATCCAAAGGATGACTTTTCTTTCCTTGTGCTACGCTACGTGTGTCTCCCTTTGACACTGTTGATGTGGTTGTCATTGTTGTGCTTTGTTGCTATCGCTATGCGCCATGCATTCCTAAAATGCTGTGGCAGTTGAAACCACCTCTACGCATGATCCACCAGGAGTTATCACGTTATGCCACTCCATGGCTCCGAACTGCACACCTACGGCCTACAGATCTGACGTCGAAGGCACATTCAGCTTGTCTTTGGCTTAGACCCAGGACGTCGTCTACTTTGTCTTCATTAGCAAGTTTGTACAAGGGCTGACAGCTACACAGTTTAGCCCTAAAGTCCCAATGGTGTAGAGAAAAAATTGTCGATGCTCAGCAAGTTTTCAAGGCTTTTGAGGCCACCAACACCTTTGTTTTCTCATCGACAACTACAGAATCACGATTACGATTGGCAGCAGCCATGGCAATATCTTCCTTCACAGAAAGAAAATTTTCAGCACTGAAGTGTGAGATGGCCAACACAACCCCATTTCTTGCAAGTGCTATGGGCCTCATCGGTAGATGAATTAGTGAGGCGTTCCAGGGCAAGAAAGCCTTGAAAGCTGTCATAGGTGTTGCTGCTCTCCTTATCGCCATCGTCAATGTCGGTAGCTCCATGATCACCACCTTTTAATTAACGAGGGATGCAGGTTTAGTGCAGAGTATTTTTGTTTTCATAGTAAAGCCCAAGTGTCATGAGAATGCCTACGCCGATGCTCTCCATTGTGAAATTCCATCCGTTATGGGTTAGAAATGCTACCACTTAGTGATGTCATAGAACTTTTCACTATAGAGCCCAACCCATAAAACAAGCTTTCTCTTGGCATCTTTCGTGAAATCCAAGTAGTAACTTTATTGAAGAAATTGATTCTTCCTCGTCCCTATGCAAAACCTACAGAAATGGACACATGCTCTGCTCCACTTCCAATGCTAACTCCTGTAACTATTGTTCACAAGCTGCTCACTACAGCATGGATAATGTAGGTCAGTTGTGGTAAAAATGGCTGGTTGGAAGGTGCTATGTTATGACTATGTTATGTAAAGGCTTGCTAGGACCACGTAGGCCCAATGCTTGCCCAAATGGTGCAGAAAATGACTGCCTTGGATTTTGCTGGAATTGTTGATATGGAATTTGTCAACCATACCAATCTCAATAAGCATTTTCAGGATAGTCTCATTTCCCTCTCCATGCAAGGGACTGTACAAAGCACGAGTTGTTCTAGCAATAGTAGTGTATACATCTACACCACTTGATGCTAAATGTTGTACAGCTGTTGAATAGTTCATCTCATGCTTTGCATGCAAAATGAAAAGTACATCTAACACTTTTTCCAACCTAGGATTTGGTTTATATGAGGAATTTCTAAGCAAATCTAACATACAAAGGAAATTCTCCACGTAAGAAAGGTTAGTTGAAGGCAAAACATGTGCTTTCCCTTTAGTCCTTAATAAACAATTGTTGGAATCTTTCCTAAAATGCACACAATTTGCTTATCTCTCACTATGTTTGAATTATAAATACCTTGGCCTCTAGATGATATGTAGAGAGAGCACTAATTGCACTTACTATCATACCCATGGGATGAGCATTATGAGGCATTCCTTGTATAGAGCTCACTAATCCTTCTAATAAAGCAAAATATCGAGATATAGCAAATTCCCAATCTTTTAGCTAAGATTCTAATGGAAGATACCCATACATCAAAAGATAAGCTACTTCAAATTAATTTCTTTGGGCAAACACATGTTCTAGTTATAACCTACGCTTTTCCCTTAACCAACTTCATCATGCAAGTTTGTTCCATTTATTGGTTGAAATGTGTCAACATCTCTTGCCCTTCTTAAAATGCTTAAAGAAATTTATGCAAGCCCTATTTTAAATTGAACTATCGTTGAATTTTTTACAATGGAAGATAGTAAATCTTTTTTGGAGGAAAATTCCCATTGAATTTAAGGTTTGGTGATATAAAAAGCTCATTCATAAGAAATAGAAATGAAAACTATACAAGTGAAGTTATAGCATAAGCTACTCAGTAAAAAGGAAGAGAGTGGTCAAAGTGACCCTCTTAGGAATCCTCTTATTTTGGATTCTATCATACTCATTTTCTGATGTAACCCAAGATTTTTTTCCTCCCTCTCGTTTTATTAGTGTTCCCACTTCTTTAGCCCCCATGTTATCCTTTGCAACATTATTTTCAAAACTATCTCCTTCCCTTTTCCAAATGTTGTTTTAATTCTAATACTCAAAGCTTCATATTTGGCCTTGTTGTTAATGCAAGGGAAAGATAGAGGAACTACCTTGAAAATTTCTGGAGGATCATCATTTACTAGAACTACTCTAGCTCCTGCACCTTTAGAGTTACAAGAACCATCAAAGTATAACTCCCANAGGATCATCATTTACTAGAACTACTCTAGCTCCTGCACCTTTAGAGTTACAAGAACCATCAAAGTATAACTCCCACTTGCTCTTATCTTGAGATCTCTCATTTTCCAAGTTGTAAACTTCTTGATGCATGCATATTTTGGATTCAAAAGAGCTTGTTTCATCAACTTTGTTTTTCTCATTCGAGATACTGTTTTCAATCATCAAAGGTTCACTATATATATATATTTGATTTGGTTTTCCTTTCCAAGGTAGCCACATATGTGAGTAATCTGTTGATATGTAACTTGAGAAATTTTTACTCCAACTTCTACTTAACAAAAGATTGTAAATTTGGGATATCTACTACTTGAATAGTTACTCTACTTTTTATACGAGGTTTGGAAGCAATTTCTAACAGAACATTGGATAGCTAACCCACAATCTTCACTCTACTTTTATCCACTTGAACAATCTTTTAATTGGATTGTTCGAGAGTCCAACCAAGTTTTTTGCATATAAACAATGGCAAGATAGTAGATGTGGCTCCAAAATCGACCAAATAATTGTGAAGATATTTATCTTTTAACTTCATTGTCAAAAGAAAAGGAGGAGCCTCTTTATCGGGAGTGCAATCATAGCTAGCCTTTGTTGTCTTATCAATGTTAGATACATAGTTTAACTTTGACTCTCCAACTCTCCTTTTACCTTTAATAAGCTCTAAAGCTTTTCTTTATTGATCTCCTATCCATAACAATTGATAAATACTAGTGTTCGCCTTGACATGGCTAAGATCCTCAACTAAATCATATTCTCCATCACCATTAAAGCTTGGTTTCTTCATCCATTTATTAAAAGTTTGATTTTAAGCACTTTGTTGTACTTGATCTTCTTCTTTTTTATTTTTTTTCTCTTCTACTTGTTTCAAAAAGCTTTCTCTTGGTGGATGAATTAGAAATGAGGTTTGAAGGCCTAGAAATAGTTCATATTTCTTTTGATTGTAGATTATATCCATTTTCTTCATTGTTATTACATTCTTCATTTGATGATATATCCTCTTTAGAACTTGATAGAAAAGTAGTATCACTGGATCCATTCTTGAAACACTTACTAATGAGCACTAGATAACTCATTATTAGATTCAATATCAAGGAAGTTGGACATAGCAAGATCACTATCATCTTCATCATCTACTAACTTAGTATCTTGACGCATATATTTTCTATTTTTCTTTTCTTCCTTATTTTTAACCTTTATCAAAGCTTTTTCTAGTTTCACTACTTTGTTGGACAAGTCTTTCATTAATTGTCCTTTATCAGATTCTTTGCTTTTAGACTCTTGTTCTATCTTAACATGAGATGGCCTTGGTAATGCTTTAAGTTAAGCAAAATCTTGCACAAGGGTTATCATTTTCTCTTCTCTTTTTTGAGTTGTGGTAATTTCTTCATTGTTTAAGTTTAGCTATTTTTCTAACTATATAGGTTCACTAGAATAGTCATTCAATGTTAGCAAGTTTGGAGTTTTCCTTAACCATGTTGAAATATTAGGATTCACTGGCTTAAGATAAGTATCTCTAGGCATTTCATCTAATAGTCTATATTGTCTTTAAAAGAGCCCACAAATTCATTGAAACTTAATATTGAAATCTTTAATTAACTCTTTAATTCCTTTCTTAGCTTATATTAACCCATAGTATAGTTGTTGTTGATTCAATTGACTGCCAAATTGGGCCAAGAAAAGGCTTTTCGTATCATCCCAACTTGTAATACTATTGCTTGGCAAGTTCGAATACCAAATTTAAGCCATATCCTTTAAATTTTCTACAAACTTGATCTTGGTCTTGAATATTCACATGAGCTAAAGCTAATTTAAACATGTGGGTGTATTCTTTAGCTAAGTAACCCTTTCCAAGAATGAAAGGCTCAGGAAAATATTTTTAAACTACCTTAGGGATATTGTTGTAGTTTTGAAACCCTAATGACGTTGCCAAGGATTCATTGGTTGTGAATTTGCCATCTTA
This sequence comes from Gnetum montanum, assembly GCA_015680685.1. NCBI lineage: Eukaryota > Viridiplantae > Streptophyta > Gnetopsida > Gnetales > Gnetaceae > Gnetum > Gnetum montanum. The sequence continues at coordinate 4,429 of MNCI01033126.1, forward strand.
CTAAAATTCTTTTTGATTGTTGAACTCTTATATTTCTTTGACCTTCTCTTATAGACTAATAAATCAGATAGAAGAGGTGATGAGTGGTGAGATACCTCTACACTCAACCTGATGAAGTGTCAAAAGTCAATGCGTCGACTGGGCCGGGTATACGGGGTTGCGTATACGTGGCTGTGTCGATGTGGGCCCGTCAACATAGCCACTATGTGCTCGAATACGAGGTGTTTGTGCACAATGACCACAGTGCTATCTAGTTCCTGATGAACAAACCAACGGTGAGCCCCCGCATAGTCTGGTGGCTGGTGATTCTTTAGGAGTTCAATCTTAGCATGGTAGACAGAAAGGGAACTGAGAATGTGGTTGCTAACAACTTGTCTAGGTTACGATGGGATGACGCGGAAAAGGAGGAGCCTTTATCCAATCAGTTTCCAGATGAACTCCTCTTCATAGGTGCCGTTGATTCTCAAGTACCCAAGGAATCCCCTTGGTTTCACCGCATCCTCACCTACCTTACAACCCAAGAGCTACCAAAGGAATGGAACCATCGGTAGAAACAACAGTTTTTCCATAAGGCCAAGTGTTTCATGGAAATTAATGGCCATCTCTACAAGGTATGCGTAGAAGGCTTGGTTTGATGGTGTGTCCGTGACGATGATACACTACGCGTCCTCCAAGATGCTTATGAGGGCCCTTGTGGGGGCCACTATGTTGGACGTCGAACGACCATTAAAATCCTACTTGCAGGATATTACTGGCCTACACTTTTTAGGGATGCACAATGGTTCACTTGCTCCTACGAACGATGCCAAAGAGATGGTGGGATGTTAGCATAGTTGGAGGGACCTCAACAGTGGATCCAGCCACTGGAGCCCTTTGACATTTGGGGTATCAACTTCATGGTGTCCATCACCCCTGTGTCAAATGGAAAGGCATACATCATCATGGTGGTGGACTACTGTACAAAATGGGCAGAAGCGGCAACCGTCATCGACTGTTCTTCAAACACCGTCGCACGATTTGTCTAGCAACAAATCATTACCAGGTTTGAGTGCCTCATTCACTCATTTTTGACAATGGGACTCACTTCATAGGGGTTACTTTTCGAAAACTCATGCAACGCTTAGGCGTAACACATAAATTCACAATACCCTATCACCCCCAAGCCAACGGGCAGGCCGAAGTCACCAATAGGGAGATCACCAAGATCCTTACATGAACCATTAGTAAATACAGGAGGGATTGGAGCACCAAGCTCAACGATGCCCTATGGGCCTATCACTCCAGTTGGAAACTTCCTGTAGGGTACTCTCCCTACGAGTTAGTGTATGGAAAGTTGCCGACACTTCCAATCCAAGCAGAACTCTGGACACTATCCACTGCTTGTGACCTCGGTCTTGACCTATTGCTAGCACAACAAGAATGATTAATCAATTTAAGTGTGCTAGATAAGAACTGATTAGTGGTCCTATTTTCAAATGAAACCCACAAGGCCTATAATAAGAAATGACATGATCTTAGGATTCAGAAGGTCACAAGGTATTGTATTGGAACCCCTCACATATATCCCAACCAACAAAGTTTCAGACACTATGGGAGGGACCTTATATTGTCTCCGAAACCTTCCCATCTAGGGTCTTGCTCATCCACAAACCTGGGGATCCCACCAGAACACAGTTGGTCAACCACCAGCAATTAAAACCTTTCCGTGAGCTTCACACAACTAGTGCCACAACCTTGTCATCAACTGGTCATCCATGCTCCATCTTTCGCATCTCCTTCTTTCCACCTAGTCATGGGGGAGACCATCATCCCTACAAATCCATTCCCTATTTCCCTTACCATTTTATCATTTTTGTTTTACACTTTTTAGTTTTTTTGTTTTGTTTTACACTTTTTTTTCCACTTTTTGTTCTCCATTTTTTTTGTTTTATAATTTTTTTTGTTGTTTTCCATTTTCCATGTTTTTTGTTTATATTTTGTTGTCATATCGTTCGACATGGTCATTTTTTGTTACGATGGGTACTATAATAGACTTCCTTGTTATCTGGCTCCTGCCATTGCATGGTTGTCCTTGGATTTTACATTGTGTTCACTTCATAAACTCGGTAGTGAGTTCACGTCATTCATCCATTCACCATTCCATGGTTTCCCTTTTGTTGTGAACATATAACCCCTTCACTTAAAAACATTTTAATTGATGTGTGACTTGTGTGGTTCCCAGACTGAGGGATGACCCAATGGTTTGAATCAGGTGTGACTTCAAGGGGAATGCTTTATTCATTGTTCTGTTCTATTCCCTAAGTTGCTAGTGTGTCCTCACAGATTTCCTCCCACTCCAAGTCTCTCTCCACGGAAGCTTCTGGGCAGTTCGACCTTGCATGGTGTGGTCCTCATTGAAAAAAATTCAAAAAAAAAGAGAAAAGAAAAAAGAAGCAAAAACAAAATAAAAAAATAAAATGAGGATTCAAAGCACACCCCTTGGTTGAATGCATGCAAACATGCATGGGTCTTTGCATGGTGTGGTTCCCCCACATAAAAGAAAAGAAAAAAAAATTGCGAGGGAATTCAAAGCACGCTCCTTAGACCACCTCTCACAAACCATACACTTTAGTTATGGGACTTCCTTGGTCCCCTCTAACTTCGTCCTGTTTCACTTCCTTCTCCTCATGTTTCCTGGAGTGGTGGTTCTCTATGGGGTCATTTTTGTTTCCTTGGGGGATGGTCAAGTTTTCGTTGATTGCTGTGATCTCACTAACTATGGATGGTTTTGGGTTTGACCTCAGAAAGGTTCTACTGGGTCACTTAACCATGATCGCACATGGGGTTTCATGTGACCAATACTCGGAATCTTCATTTTCTCCTTTTCCTCTGTTCCCACTCTTCTCTGTATTCACCTCATTGCCCTTTTTATGTTTTGTGTGTTCGTCATGTTTTCTGTCGATCTTTCATGCCTTAGCGGGTTCTCTCAGTTTGGAGTCTTCACTGGTGACACCACTTATCGGCACTTGGGCCCACGGACCCTGGTGTTGAGGGTATGCAGGGGTTACAAAGGTTGTCGCCTGCTATGGGGAGGACCCACCTGCATATTTCTGGTTTTGCTTGTTAAGCCTCCCATCCTTTGGATTTCTTAGTTGACTGGTTTCAGTGTCCCATCGTTTAATTTTATCCTTGCACAGTTCTTTTTCCATCCCGTTCTCCAATTTTGTCTCTTTTTCACACTTTATTTCCTTCCTCATGTCCTTAGCTATGATCGGGCCTTTTTCTGCATTTCAAACGCATCAATTTGGGTTTTCAAATTCATCATTTCGGGTGTTTTATGGGTTGGTCAACGCTAGTCCATGGGTGAATAGTGCTGCGTATACGGGACCCCGTATACGCAGTGCCTGTGTATACGCAGCCCCGTTGACGCAGCGTCCAACCCCTATATATACCCCATCGCACTTCTTCATTTTTCATCATTTGGAGTCCAAATTGAGGAGATTTTTTGCCATTTTTTCTGCCTAACCCTTCCCAATGCACTACCTTCCATTGCATGTCTGCATCACCCTATCCTTGCCCTTTTTATGCAACCAGAGGTATGCTCTTAGTCGTGGGGGGGTGGTGCCCTTGTGTAATTAATTAATTAATTAATTAGTTTGTTAATTAGGAAAACTTTGGCCCTAACCCCTAACTTAATGCTCCGGGAAAGTTAACGATGTGCCTGTGCCATTAACATAACTTGGTCAAATTGAGAAAGTATATACGAACCATCTCAAACCACTTATGAACAATCTAACAGACGGTTATGTTTTATTGTAGATGGCACCCAAACGAAGGCACCTAAGGTTTGAAGGACCATCACAACAAAGGGATACGTGCCCACGCACGGGAAGGGGACGTGAAGTGTAATCGCTAGAGTATGCGGAGGGCTTCCATGCAACTGGGCCCTTCCATGAACAACCTAACGTGGAATCTGTTCGCCAGATTCCCGAATAGGAGATTCCCAGCAAGCAATCACTCAGGGATGAGACACCTAGGATAGTACCACGACTTGAGGTCACCTTGACCCAAGCTTGCCTTGATGCTATCACGCCACGTGAGGTGCAACGGATGATCCTCCAAGAGTTAAATTTTGGACCATTCCTCGAGAACGCTCTAGAAGATGTGAGACTCCAATTGCAGAACTCTCCGATGTGGCCAATCATCACAACCAGTGGTGAGTGGTACTTAGGAGAAACCTATCTCTTTTGGATGAATCAGCAACCAGGGTCAAGAGTAAGAATCAAAGACATTTATGCCTCTTACTCTTCAGAAGCAATAGCGCAAGCTCTAAGGTTGCTCGAAATTGGGGTAGATGTGGCAGAAATTCCTAAGCAGGTCGATCTAGAGGTGAAGGCGCAATGGATCCAATGGTGCTACGGGGTAGAGCGCAAGGAATTCAGCTCCTTGACCATGATGGAGAGAGTATACTCCAAGATAGCATCTTACCATTTGAATCCAACGGTAAGACCTAGTAAAATCACAGCCTTCTCTGCTCATGCGTGTGCCACATTGAGTGGGAAATTTCCCATGAGTCTTCCACAACTGTTGTTTTTGGAAATTGAAAAAAGGTTCGCTGAGAAGGAATGTGGAAGACGAGCTCTCCCCTTTCCTTGCCTAATCCAGAAGTTATGCAAACAGGCAAGGATAGCACGGTACTTTAATGATATCATTCAGTGCACCCCGATTGCCTCGTGGCAAGAAATGATGAAAGACAAAACGCCTACCGCCACACATACAGAGGAAGAGCAACAACCACTTCCACCACCTGTGCAAACAACGCAGTTGGGCTCACAAAACATAGCAGAATACATCCGCAAGCTCTAGGAAATGCTCTTGAGCCAACAAAAGCAATTTGGCAGGACTTGTGGAGGAGAAGATACTTCAGTCTATCGCCCTACCATGAGCCACCTGGAGAAAGTGGGTTAATCAGTCAGCTTGCTTGAAAGGGCAGGGCTAATATTCTTTGCTGCCCGAGCACCAATTCCACCCAGAATAGATCCAAGCATCTGAGATGTATCAACCACAACACAGTAGTTATTCCCCAAAATCTCAGGGAATGCTGCTACTTTCTCAATATGCTTGAAAGATGGTGAAGAGGCGACAGTCTTGGTGATGCAGCACCAGGGACAGGAAGTTGCAGCCGAAGTGGTTGATGATACAATTGCTATGGACCTCAATGTATTGGCAGCACCTGTACCAAACATTCATGGGCTACAAGATGTACATGTGTCTGCTGGAACTTCGCATACTAAAATTGATGCAGCCCAACATGAAGAATTGTTGGACCGACTGGTAGGAATTGGGCAACCGCTTCCAGATGTCTTTGACCTTCTGGACAACATCACTGCAACCCAGTCGGAGCTGCTATCAGCAAGGGGCAAGAGCATTATTTTGGAAGGGCAACTAGAAACTGCTCAAGTCACTTGTCAGCACTTGGCAACTGAGGTTACCCAATTAAGAGCCTAGCTTACTGATTTGGCCATTCTCAACCACAAAATCACCAAAGATGAAGCTTTTCAATAGCTTCAGCTTAAACTTCAGGTTGTTGAGGATGTGCAAGAGACGACGATCCTTGACAAGTCCATGGCAGATGCTCAAGCGTATCACTTAGAAAAGGACTTGGCAGAGGTTCTCTAGGAGAACGTGCAACTGACCGCAGAAGTTCATTTCCTATGCAAGGTTGGTGCAAAGAATGAACACATGAAGGATTTCATCCACCAACAGTAAGAGGAGCTAGCCAGGGTGAACGCTGATATCAGAAGGTTGGCAGGTGAAAATAGGAATCTGTCAATGGAGGAGGTTCGGGCATTACGATAGAAGTCTGCAATTGAAATTTTCACTTGGAAAAATGAGGCCCTAAAATTTGAAAAAGTCAAAAATTATTACAGGGACCAAGTGAGATTGCAGAAGGAGGTGAATGAGAAGCACATTCAAGTTGCTAAAGCCAAGATGAACCAAGCGCTCCAACAGCTCTGAGAGGGAGGCAATATATGGCCATTCATCTCTGATGGGTTGAACACCTACAATAAAGCAGAAATCCGCCTAAAGGAGCTGCAGATCGAAGAAATGACAGAATACATGGAATTGACGAACCTTTGTTATGCAAACCTAGCTATGCTCATAGCCGGGAGACTACGGTCAAAGTTAGAGAAACAAGTGACCGCCTCGTATTCCTTATACGAGGGTGAGTTCCAGGTGCACAAGGCAACAAAGCAAAAGTTGGCAATAGCAAACGCAGAACTCGAGGTTCTCTGCACAAGCTTTAAAGGTCAACGTACAGTTGCAGAGGACCTAGCTCGAAGAATGAATGACTACCAACAGCTGCAGGCATCAATCCGAACATTCGACATCGAACGCAAGCAGTTCGCAGCCTGGTTTGTCAATTTAAAAGAACTCTTTCCGGTGCTACCTTGCCCTTGGAAAGTTCCAATTCCAGCACACATTGGAGAAGCTGCTTGGACCGTGAATGACCCCAAAAGTAAAGAAGAAAAAATGAGGGCTCTCTTGGAGGCTTCCTGGCTGCCTCCAGAAGTTGCAGCTGCTACAGGACTTCTGACATCTGTGCCACCACCAATGCATGGGCTAGAGGCTGGATAGGATCCATCAGAACCACCGCCCCAAGGGACGGTGTGATCTTCTCCAACAATTTTGTGCATCATCCTACATAGTAAAGGCTCCAAGACCAGCGAGGTGTTCAATTTTGTCTCTGAACACTGCCATTTTTGTAATTTGTCCCCCTTTATAACTCGGGCACTTGGTAAATTTATGTTGTGTCATGTGTGTGTCATTTATGTGTTTAAGTTATGTGTGTTGTAAATAAGAATTCATACCTTCCAAATTGTAAAGTAACTCGAGGATGAGTTTTTGCTCAGTCGTGGGGGTATGATGAAGTGTCAAAAGTCAATGCGTCGACTGGGCCACGTATATGGGGCCGCGTATACGCGAGCCCATTGACTTAGCCACCCTACATCGACATGGCCTCGTTTATGTAGCCACCTTTCCCGGATCTATAAATATGAGGGCATTTTGCCTCATTTGGGCATCTTTTTGACTAGTAGTAATGAAGCTCTTGTAATTTGTTTCCATAAAAGATAGAATATTTTTCAAGTGCCCGCGGCAGGTGTAAGAAAAGTGATCAAATCTTTATTCGAGCGTTGATGTATCTGAGCCCGTTGCCGTGACAATAATAAAGACGAACTGTTCAAGCATTCCTTGCAGCATTTGGACTTAGTTGTTTCATGCATTTAATAGTTTAA
>MNCI01033126.1:21927-53634 GCA_015680685.1 Gnetum montanum
GAATGATGTGATGAAGGGGAAGAAGAAGGAGAACCATTTCCATGGCAATGTTTCTTACCTTCTCTTCGATGGCTATGGCCCCGATCGTGATGACGATATGAATGCTCGTCCTTGTCATGAGTTTGTGTTCCCTCATTGAACACTTGGTGTTCATGGGGATCAGAACCTGGGTTGTGAATCATGGATTGTAGGTTCTAATACCCTACCTCCTCACCACCATTAGGAGGGGGAACATCATTTTATGTAGAACCTGTTATAATTGGTTCACCATCTCCAATTTTGCTTAGGACCCCTTTGCACTTCAACAATGTATGGTGGCTCTCCTGTCGTGAGTCCCTTAAGCGTTGTGCCATTGTGGGATGGTAATCCCTTGTGTCGTAATCATATGCAACGTATTCAACATATAGCTGCATCATGTCTATCTGTGCAAGAGCACGAAGGAGCATGTTAGGGACTGCCCAATTTGGAGGTAACACTATGTTACCTTACAACTCTCACCAACGCAGTTGTTCGTCCTGATGGAGGATAAAGGTAAAACTAGGTATATACTCATTGGGATGAATATATACCACCTGATACTGTTGAGGAACTGGAGGTTCTCAGTTATGCATGTTGGACCATCGACTGTCTCTTGTGTAATCCCTAGGTGGTGAAGTGCTTTAATGAGAAGAAGACATCTTAGTTTAGTTTGGTGTGCTATTTGTCATTATGTTATTTTTTTCGTATGATTAACCCTAAGGGTTTTTTTAAGCTTCCCAACGATGTGGATGATTCCTATGTTCTACTTAGTGCACAAACAACTTAGTCCCCAGCAACAGCGCCAATGATGAGTGGCAATGTACCCCTACGCTCAACCATACGAATACGAGTGTTACACACGCAATCCGGTCAAACTTCACAGACTAAATGCCTACACGCCTTATGTAACACTTAAGGTTAATTGTTTGTTGTCTTTCCAGACTTACTTGTATTTGTCACGGTTGTATGGTTAAGTAAGTCTGAGGTATGTGATTTTTATATCTTTTATGTTTTTATCGCCTATGCTAATGAGGGAAAGCGTGAAGAGACTAAGTAACTAATTTTAACTAACTAAGCCCTAATGCCTAGCATCAGTATCTATTCTCACTTATTGTTCACACCCTGAGCAAATGCAACCTTCTGGGATTACCAAATGCTATTCATTGCTGGGATTACCAAGCATAACACATGTGCTCGAAGCGGTCGTGCTGAATGCACTTAACTAGGAGTTAAGGGTTGAGAGAGATTTAATTAACTAATAAAGCATTTAAACATTAATAGTAAATAACAATAATTAAAATCCTATTTAGCTTAGTCCATGCACTACAAGGTTTATCCAAAAGTTCGTCTTTATTTCTGTACACAAACTTGTGCTCAGGTACAATATTTGCTCGAATAAAGATCCGTTCACTTTGGGACTTCTATTGCGGGCACATGGAAACTACTCTAACTCTAGAATGGAAAAACTGCAAGAGTTTGGCTAAGGTCTAGATCTAGATGAAGAAACAAGGGAGAGTTGCCTCTTATTTATAGATTTGGCAATGCACTGTGATATCGCGTACGCGATATCGTAGGGGAAGACGCGATATCGCATATGCGATATCTCGAGGGATGCGATATTGTGGCGGATGCGATATCACAGCCCATGCGATATCGCGTCTCATCAATCTTTGTTTAAGAAATAATAAGCATTTTTCACATTTTTTGTTTTACAACTTTTTATCATTTTCCTATTTCTTCCAAGGTTTTTGATTCTTCATATATTTTCCATTTCTTAATATTTTTCTTTGCTTTAAATTTTTCTCTTTTCTTGAGTCATTCTCTTTATGCTTTATGAATGTATTTTATGTTTTTGTTAATAATATTGCCAAGTCATGATGTAAAATTCAACGCTATGTGTTGGGTTTTTGTGCTATGCTATTAAGATGATTAGGTAAGTAATTGTATAAAGTAATGAGACCACCTCATCCATCCCTCTAGTTTTTTAAATAAAAGGTCTTTATCATGGTAACAATTTGGTTCTTATTTTATGAAACTAAAATGGATCAATGATCACTGTACCTTGCAGAAAGAGGGAATAACCAAGTGGGAATGCCAGAGGGTGTGACCTTAAGGGGACTTGTTGGGTTCTCTTCTTGACTTCCTTCATGTGGTTTATGAATCCTCTTATAACATATCATCACTTCTCCATTGACCAATAATAGGAAGCTAAAAGTCTTTGCATGGTGTGGTTCTTGTTCAAAAGTTCGAGAAAAGAGAGAGAGAGAGAGAGAGAGAGAGAGAGAGAGAAACAATAATGGAAATTCAAAGAACATCCCTTAGACACAATAATGGGCTACAAGCACTAGTTAAGGGGCTAGAAAGACATGTTACTCATGCTTAAAGGCTTCCCTCTAACTGAGGCACTTCCTTTCTTCATCTTTTTTCTTCCATTTTTAGAGTGATGATTGTTCTTTGTGGTGGTTATGGACTCATGGTGGTCAACAGGAAGAAACATATCAATGCAACATCATTATTCATTGTATAAAATTGGTTTGAACTTGGATGGATGGGTATGCTTATCATTATAATCACATTTTTCACAAGAACCTATTATGGACATGGTTAAGTATCTTACATCCCGATCTCTGTAATTCCTTCTCATCCCATTATTCACCTCATTATTGCATGTGCTTATGAGCCTTTTGATTTTGTGTAGTATAGTGTAACATCCCAACCATGATAGTTGTGTGTTGTTTAGAATAAAGTAATGGTCTACATTTAACTTCTCGAGTGCCCACGGACACTTATAGAAGTGGTTATGCAAGGGCATTATGGTAGAAGCCTACTTTGGGCAGGACCCACTTGCATAATTTTTGTTAATCATGGCTTTGAACTAACTTTCACATCTTTAGAACATCAATGATAATTTCTCTAAATTTATGCATAATTTTGGGCAAGAGCATGCTTTGGGGAGGATCCACTTGCATAACTTTTGTTGATCATGGCTTTGAACTAGCTATCACATCTTCTAAAACATCAATGATAGTTTCTCTGAATTTATGCATAATTTTGGGACTACTTCTCATCCCTTTTAATTAATTTTTTACTTTTTCCTACTCTTCTATTAAAATATCCTTTAGGTTTAATATTTCTTGGCAATATTCTAAATTAGACCTTTGTTTTTAATTATTCAAGAACTTATGTGCTTCCGAAGTTATGCTTATTAGTCATGGGAGCTAGGGATGCCTGCTTTGAAATTTTTGAAATTTTTTTGACATCCTATTTTTGAACATCATGATAACTAATAATAATTGATCAAAATAATGTGAATAGCTTGATGATTTTAGTTACCTCATAGCATTGAGCATAGTATGTTTTCATTACCTTGTCCTTAAATGAAAACTAAGAGATCCAAAAAGGGTTAATTATTAAGGAAAATTTACCAAAACTAATGTTGATCCTTTGGTGACTACAAGTGATGCTAAAAGAAATGCCTAAGGAAGAAGGTCTTTTCCTAGGCACAAAAATGAAGCCAAGAGGGGGACAATGGAGGATATGTCCATGGAAAAATCATAGCGCATACAAGATAATAGCTCAAACTTTGCTTGTTTGCTAGATTCATGGGATGATGAGAAGAAATTTTAGTCCATCCTTCAAGAATGTTGTGCATAACCAAAGAAGCATCGACATAACAATCAAGGTTGGAAGTTTTCCACCACTAGTGGAAACAAGAAGAATCATCTTTAGGAAATTTTTCAAGACCTCTGCAAATTTTGTAATCTTCAATGTTTGTCTAGTTTATTTATCACTTTTTCATTTTGAATGCATCCACTTGAAGAAAATTTTGTAATGTGGCTCTCAAAGTCAGTCAGTAGTTTGCATCATTTAATAATACCATATTTCACAATTTTTTGTAAAGAAAGCTCAATCCTATCCTATTAACTCAAGGATGAATTTTTACTTAATCATGAGGGTATGATGAAGCATTGGTTGGCTGTGTTGATGTAGCCATGTCGTGGCAGATGCCTTGACACATGTCATCACATCTATTTGAGTAAAAAGTTGAAAAAGTTAATTTTTGTCAGCTTTGATATCAAAGCCCTAATATCGAATATGTGATATTGGGGCCTAAGAAGTGATGTCGGATATCTAATATCACGGGATGTGTGCCAGCTTATAAATATAGTGCTTGGGCACATGGTTTGAAAAAAATTATTTTTTAATAGAGTAGCTAAACTCTTGTTTTTTTATTTCGTAGTCTTAGAAAATAATTAGTGTGTTCCCATAGTGTGGATCTGAGTCAGTTGTATGACATCTTATTTGAGGTGAAATGTACCTGGACACATTCCATGAATAATAATAAGATCGAGATTGATTCTTATTTGTTGCAGCACTTTAACTTAAATTAGATTTATTGTCCATGCAATTTGCTTTTCATGTACTTAGTTAGTATTTACATTTCGTGGTAGGTTTTTCATGTATGATTTAGTCCAAAGTAAGGCATATCATTCTTGATGTTATTTCGGCCTTATGCTACTCCTAACGATAATAGAAAAATAAATTATTTAAACTGATTAACAATGGAAAGTAAAGTCTAAATTAGCGTATGGGTGATGAGTGTCCATTTCCAACTTGCCATACACATCCTGAACCCACATATCCACTACTAAGATTACCAAGTGCTATGCTACTGGATGAACCAAACAATAATCCTGCTAGGGTTACCAAGGGAATAAGTGTTTATGCTCGAAACTAGTTGTGCTCATTTCGCCAATTCATTAATAAGTGGAAAGATAATGAATTGTGATCAAGGCATAATGATCTAGATGTCACAACTAGATCCACCCACAAAATTCAACTAGATCATGTGTGAACACTTATGATTCGTATGGTTGGGAATAGGGACAGTACCTCACTGCTCATCACTCATCAACCAGAAACTATAAAAAATGTTTGATCATTTCTTGGATACACTGGTTACTACCAAAGATTCATAGAGTATTTCTCTATGATTGCAAAACTATTGGTTGAGCTAACAAAGAAAGATGCTCCATTTGTCTGGACCAAGGAATGTACAAATGCATTCCAACAGTTGAAGAAGAAACTCATGAAAACTCCAATTCTATGAGTACTAGACTGGTTTAGACCATTTCATGTCATGAAGGATGCATCAAATTATGCATTGGGAGCTATGCTTATGCATTTAAATGATTAGAAATGTCCTTATTACATCCACTATGTTAGCTAAAGCATTGTGGGTGCACTGCTAAACTACACCATCATAGAAAAAAAATTGATGGTAGTGGTGTTTGCCTTGGAGAAATTTAGGCACTATGTGTTTGGATACAAGGTGTTTGTGCACATTTAGTGCAATTTGCTTCCAAATGAATAAGTGAATAGTGAGCCCCCATATCATACAGTGGTTGGTAATCTTGCAAGAATTCAATCTTACGATGGTAGATCAAAAGAAAAGTGAGAATGTGGTTGTTAACCACTTGTCTTAGTTGTGAAGAGGCAACAAAGAGGAGAAAAGCCCACAATCTGATCTATTTCTTGATGAACTCCTCTTTGCTAGGGCTATAATTAAATAATTTCCCACTAAGCCTAAATGGTATGATGGCATTCTCACCTATCTTTTCACTCAAGAGATGCCACAAGAGGTAAACTGTAGGAGAAAATAATAGTTTCTTCACCAGGTGATGAGTGGCAAGGTACCCCTACACTCAACCATACGAATATGAGCATTTCACGCACGATCTGGTTGAACTCCAAGGACTAAGTGCTTACGTACCTTAATGGAACACTCAGGGTTAATCAATTGTTGTCTTTCCAAACTTACTTGTATTGTCATGGTTGTATGGTTAAGTAAGCTTGAGGTATATGATTTTTATAGATTTTATCTTTTTGATGTCTTATGCTAATAAGGGAAAGGGAAAGAGAACTAAGTGACTAACTTACATTAACTATTCATTAACTAAGTTCTAATTGTTCCTAACACCAGTATCCATTCCCACTCGCTATACACATCCTAAACCAGTGCAACATTGCTGGGATTACCAAACGCTACACACATGCTCGAAGCGGTCGTACTGAGTGTACTTAACTAAGAGAGTTAAAGGTTGAGAGAGAGGTTAATTAACTAGGAAATCATTAAACATTCAACAATAATTAATTACTAATTAGCTTAATCTGTATGCTGCAAGGTTTATCATAAAGTTCATCTTTATTGCCATACACAAATGTGTGCTCAGGTACAAATTACTTGAATAAAGATCCATTCACACTATGACTCCTACTGCGGGCACACAGAAATTATTCTAACTCTGGAATGGTAAAACTGCAAGAGTTTGGCTAAGGGTCTAAGTCTAACTCCTTTGAATAAAGGACGCCACCTCTTATTTATAGAAGATGAGGCAGGACACGATATCACGTGGCAGATGCGATATCACATACGTGATATTGTGGCTCATCATACCCCCATGACTGAATGAAAACTCATCCTTGAGTTCTTTACAAAATGTTGGGACAGTATGGGATTATTGACTTGAATGACAACTAATGGTGAATGGGATGATGTGTGAATAGATCAATCATTATAATACATGACAATATTAATGTTCATGACCACAAGAGTGAACACTATACACAATTGACATCCAGCCTTATTTGGCAGCTGAAAAAGAAGAGAGAGAGAGAGAAAAAAAAAGAAAAGAAGAAGACGTGTTGCTGCTGACGCCAGGATTGCACCTTCCATTGTCCATCCATAACTGTGCCATCAATCTTATTCGTTGCACAACTGTTCAAAACCAGTCCATCCTAAGTATTTCCTCTAGATCTAGTCCATTGCTGTATGATTGTCATTTGCACACACAACACAGTCACATATGAGCAAGGATAAGTAAATCATAATACAGTTGATACCTTGCCTCGATGTAAGGTTTATTGGTTGAGTTGTGATATGGCTAATACGGATTCTAGAGATATAACACTGATGACTACCTAAGGTGTAGGGGTTAGGAGAAAATTGAAAAAATTGGAGTAGGACCCCCATGACTAAGAGCGATTATCCGATAGCGATAGAATGGAAAAAGATAAGGAATAAGAAAGATAGAGAAAAAGAAACAATGGCAATGTCGATAAAATGGAAGTCAAAAGTGGGAATGAACAAAAAAAATGTTGATTGCGGAAATGTTTCAGGGAAACAGATTAACTGATGCACCAAATAGGAATGCCAGTGGGTCCTCCCCAAAGTAGGATTATGCCTTTTATGCCCTCATAAACCCACATTCAAAGAGTTCGTAGGCTCTGGAAATGTCATTTGGACGCAAGACTTAAAGTCTTAACCACAAGAATTTACCAAAAAGAAAATAATTCATCAACCAAAATATAGACCACTAATACAACCGACAATGAGGTGGAAAATGGAGAAAGAATGATGGGAAGAAGAGAATGGAATGGAGTCCCAAGAATAAGGTGGTGTACAGCCCCTTGTGTATTTATGGTTAATGTGACTTAGTAGATCTCATTCCAAATCCAGCCTTAAACAATCCACATCCAATGACTTTGCATTAATACACTTGGCTAATCCATCCACTTGAAGTGATAAGAATGCTTCTGCCAAAGAGTCACCATCATTTCGAGGAAACAAGAAAGGGAAAAGTAGGAAGCAAGAAAGGGCCTTAGTTAGAGGGAACATGTTTGTTTAGTTTCATAACTAATGCTTGTAGCCCAGATGATTATTTTTTCTAAGGGGTGTGCTTTGAATTCTCATTTTTTTTTTTTTTTTGCGTGAGAACCACACCATGCAAAGACTTATTATTTTTATTAGCTCATCTTACCAATAATGGAGCAATGTTAGAATGGTAAGGAAAACTCAAGAAGAAAACATCTAAGAACCTAAGAGAATGGCCAACAAAAATGCATCAAATCCCTTTGAAGTCACACCCTTTTCAGTCCTTGAGTCCTTCCTCAGTTTGAGAAATGCCTGGTCACCAATTTGTTAATAGTTTTTTATGAAAAAAGGGACCGTAAAATTCCAAGCCAAGAGAGACCATAGAAATTTATGAATGCATGGATGACATGGACTCATTATCTGTTATATCAAAAGAACCATACCTTAGCATCAACATTATAACTCCAAGGTAAAAACCAAACATTAGCAATCAATAGAATACAATTCATACCACCATCAGCAGCACTTATTAGGTGGCGAACCTAACAAAACAAACAAGCACACAAAGAAATGAAAAAGTATAAACGATGTTACAAAACAAAAATAAGAAAAGTTAAAGAAATTTGTAAAACAAAAATGTCTAAAACAAAAACTTAAAAAAGGAACTGAGGGCCTCAATTAGTAAGCAAAGGTGGCCATCTCCCCCATGACTGAGTTGGAAGGGGGAGATCTGAAATAGTGAGTAGGGTCGTCCCTTCTCAGAGGTATTATGTGCACTAACCATTATAGATTCATGGAAAGGTTTGGTCTGTTGTACATTAACTAACAATTTCTTATTAAGGTTTTTGTCTGAATTTTTAGGAATTTCCAACTTCCCCCAATTGATGTTTTCCAAGTTAAGGTTTGGAAGTTGGTAATGAACTTACTCCAGTGTATCTATGCTTTCGATGTAAGCACTGGTTATTCCCTCAGTTAATTCCATGCACGTTAGTGAGTTGATCTCTTGATTAGCTATCAGCCACTGGGTGTCTCTTTGTCGTGTGGCTGCTGCATACAGGCAATTTTGTAGGTTAAGGTCTTGTGCATACCAGTTTCATGTAGGCAATGCTAAACTTTATCCAACCCATGATCTTTGCACACAATTACACCCTGTATCACTATATGCGATGCATGAAACCTTGTTCTTCTCAATCTTTCCAAAAGTGTTCTCCTTAGATATTTCCAGGGAAAGATCANGGGATTCTAGGATCAGAGAATTTCCTAGGAAGGTGGCCAACCTTAATCCAGTTAGTAACGACATGTGTTAACATAATCGTATGCATTGAGCATGGTGTTTGATTTGAAGGGAGCTCTGAAGCCTTATTTGATGGAGAGGCGTTTAAAGGTTCAACCATGTGTGGTTGTGAGGGCTTGATTGGACTATTGGTTTTGAAGAAAGGTCTTTTCTTCATCTGGTTGTCAGGACTAATAGCGGGTTGAAGATTCATAGCCCTCGTGGCATTGTGTTCCTGCGGTTGAGTAAGGAGTTCCCCTTGCATTGCTGGAGCGGGTGGTAATGGAGCTATTAGTGTAAGAGTTGTGGATGGATTTGAAGGGTGGTATGCTTGTGGGTTATCTCCCCTAGGAAAAGGAGTCCTATGATACTCCTAATCTTGGTAGTTATTTTGTGATGTAACGTGACTAATAGAGTCATGAGGAGAGATTGGATGCTGCACGTAGTAGCCATATGGATCCGGTTGTCGGTAGGGGTATTGTTGCCTTGGTGGTGACATCCTTCATGACTATGGGTATTGCCACTATTGATGTTGCTTAATAGGTTGTGGTGAAGTTCCACTTGGATAATATGTTGAAGGTTGGTGGAACTGCCTTGGGTTACCTTGGGGATAAGGTAACTGTCGGGTTGCTTGCTGTTTATTAAGTCGTGGGTTGAGTGCATACACCCCAGACTCTTGTAGATGTGAGATCACTAGGAAACATCCCTTAGGATGGTTGTATTGGCATATCTCACATCCACCATCATTGTCCATGTCTGAATCCACAACCTCTTCGGTGATGGCCATTTTGCCCTTACCCTTGTTATGTGCATTGTCCACTTCTCTCTTTTTCTTTTTGTCATGGTCACTACCTCACCCCCTAGACTCCTCTACAATTTTAAGAATAGTTTTAAACCTATTATCCAGGGAGTCCCACATTTGGTCTACCTTTGTCAATACTTCTATTGTTAACTTTTGGAGCGACAAAGTTTTCCTATTCACCATCTCTTCGAGTGGTGACTCTTCTTCCTCCTCACAGAATATCACTCCCCTTTTTTGGAGGGAAGGATCTTGGTTGTACTCTTCCACACTTTCTCTCTTTCGTAGGTCACCTTCTTCTTTGGCTACTTGCTCTAGCAATCTATGAATTTGATGAGACCTAAGCTCTAATAATCTTTCTTAGGCATATGTTCCAAGGGTTCTTCTTGTTTCATGCCTAAGTCCATCCATGAGATGGCGTAGTTGATCCCACAGCGAATAACCATGGTCAGGGCAACGATATAATAGTGTGTAATAGCAATCCATGGCAGCATCCAAGGGTTCATGATTTCCTTGCTTCCATCCTTGGATTTTCTTTCACAGGTTAGACACTCGAGAGTACGTTTGGTACTTATCATTGAACAGTTCTAACATTGTACTCCACCTTTGAATGAATTCCGGTTCTAAGACCAGTACCAGCTTTCAGCTTCTTTCACTAGTGTCCTTGGGAACCACTTCAATTTTTGCCATTCATTTTCTATGTTTTTCAAGTCACATGCATCGTGGAATGCTTGTAAATAATTTTTAGGATCAACATTGTATCCCCCTTCAAATCATGGGATGTTGTTTATGTCTAACCTCTTGATCCTACTATCCTTTTGGTGCCTTGTTGGAAATCTTATGACCTCTGTTACATCTAGCATGCTTCTAGTTGCAAGTAGGGGTTCTTCATGGTCATCTCGTTCATAGCATCTATGGTGTCTACACGGTTCCCTACTCTTCCTTATTCTATGCATTGATTCCTTAGAGTGTCCTCATCCTCGTTCTCAACTGTCTCATCAATGTTTTTCACTCTATTTTCCTTTATCCTCACAGTTGGTTTCCTTATGACTATGTCCAGACACTGAAGGAGAAGGTGAAGGTGATGATGAAGGTGAAGAAGAAGGAGAACCATTGCCATGATAGTGTTTTCTACCTTCTCTTCGGTGGTTTTGGCCATGATTGTGATCATGATTAGAATGTTTGTTCTTATCATGTGTTTGTGTTCCCTCGTTGAACACTTCATGTTCGTGGGTATCAGAACCAGGGTTGTGAATTGTGGAGTGGAGGTTTTGATACACCACCTCCTAACCATTGTTAGGAGGGGGAACATCATTTGGTGGGGAACCGGTTGAAGCAGGTTCACCACCCTCAATTTTGCTTAAGACATGCATAATCTTATGAGGCCATTTACCCTTCAAGGATGTGTGGTAACTCTCCTATCGCAAGTCCCTTNGAGAATACATTGCATGTGATCATGACATAAGGGACTATCATCCCACNTCCGTATAAAAGTGGCATGCCTATTCGTGTGAGAGCACGAAGGAGCATGTTGGGGATTAATCCGTCTGGGGGCAACACTATGTTACCCTCCAAGTCTCTCCAACGCAGTTGTTCATCTTGGTGGAGAATAAAGGTAAAATCAGGTACATACTTATCATGATGAGTATATACAACATGAAACTGCTAAGGAACTGGTGGATCTTGGTTACATGTATTATGCTGCCAACTGCTTCTTATGTTAGTCCTCGGCGGTGAAGTGCTCTTATGCGAAGAAGAAGACATTTTTGTCTTGTTCGGTGTGCAATGTACCATTCTCTTATCTTTCTTTGATTAACCCTAATGGTTCGTTCTAACGTTCCAATGATNGATGATTTCCTATGTTCTATGCAACGCACAAACAACTAAGTCCCCAGCAACGGTGCCAATGATGAGTGACGAGGTACCACTACACTCAACCATATGAAAATGAGCATTTCACGTGTGATTCGGCCAAACTCCAAGGACTAAGTGCTTAGATGCCTTAATGGAACACTCAGGGTTAATCAACCGTTGTCTTCCCAAACTTACTTGTATTTTCACGGTTGTATGGTTAAGTAAGCTTGAGGTATATGATATTTTATAGCTTTTATCTTTTTGATGTCTTATGCTGATAAGGGAAAGGGAAAGAGAACTAAGTGACTAACTTACATTAACTATTCATTAACTAAGTTCTAATTTTTCTAACACCAGTATCCATTCCCACTTGACG
Organism: Gnetum montanum; assembly: GCA_015680685.1. Lineage (NCBI taxonomy): Eukaryota > Viridiplantae > Streptophyta > Gnetopsida > Gnetales > Gnetaceae > Gnetum > Gnetum montanum. The sequence continues at coordinate 33,902 of MNCI01033126.1, forward strand.
TACACATCCTGAACTAGTGCAACGCTGCTAGGATTACCAAACGCTACACGCATGCTCGAAGCGGTCGTACTGAGTGTACTTAACTAAAAGAGTCAAAGGTTGAGAGAGAGATTAATTAACCAGGAAAGCATTAAACATTCAACAATAATTAATTACTAATTAGCTTAATTTGTATGCTGCAAGGTTTATCATAAAGTTCATCTTTATTCCCATACACAAATGTGTGCTCAGGTACAAATTGCTTTAATAAAGATCCGTTCACTCTATGACTCCTACTGCAGGCACACAAAAATTATTCTAACTCTGGAATGGTAAAACTGCAAGATTTTGGCTAAGGTTCTAAGTCTAACTCCTTTGAACAAAGGACACTGCCTCTTATTTATAGAAGATGAGGCAGGACGTGATATCGCGTGGCGGATGCAATATCGTGTACACAATATCGCGGCTCATCACCAGGTGAAATACTTCATGGAGATCAATAGGCATCTCTAAAAGGTGTGCATTGATGGCTTGATTCATTGGTGCATCTCTTATGCTAATCAATTGCACTTTGTCTAAGATACTCATGAGGATCCTTATGGGAGCCACTATGTAGGGAATCACATGGTTATTAAGATCGTAATGGCAGGATATTATTGTAGAATACTTTTTAGGGATACTTACCAATTTTTCAGCTCTTGTTAATGTTGCAAACATGATGGTGGAATGACCACTTATATGGATCATCCTCAACATTGGATTCAACCACTAAAACCCTTTGACATCTGGGGCATTACCTTCATGAGTTCCATCACACCCATGTCAAATGGAAGGGCGTACATAATCATCGCCATCAACTACTACATAAAATGGGCAGAAGAAGCAATCTTCATTGACTATACATATTCTACTATTGTTTATTTTGTACAATAGAATGTTGTAAATAGGTTTGGTATGCCACGTGCATTGATTTCTGACAATAGAACCCATTTTAGAAGCACTACCTTTTAAAAGCTCATGTAACGCTTGGGGATTGAGTATAAATTAATAACACCTTACCATCCCCAAGCCAATGATCAAGCTGAGGTTACAAATATGGAAATCATTAAGATCTTAACAATAGCAATTAGAAAATATAGGAGAGACTAGAGCAAAAAACTCAACGATGCCCTCTGGGCCTACTACACTTGGAAGCTCCCTATAGACTACTTTCCCCATGAGTTGGTGTACGGAAAATTGCCAACTCTTCCTATTTAATCCAAGCTCCATACACTTGTAATAGCCTATGACCTTGACCTTAACTTAATTCTAGCACAAAAAGAAAGATTAATGAATCTCAACCTGCTAGAATTCATTAATGAATCTCAACCTTGTTATTTTTACAACTTTTTGTATTATGCCTTCTTTATCTTACACTTTTTTTTACATTATTAATTTTTTACAACATCATTAGTACATTTTATTTTTCTTGAATATTTTATAATTTCTTGTATACTTTCATTATTCTATTGTGATTTTCTCATTGTGTTCTAATAATAATGTGCCTTATTGCCAACTGGGTATAGTGTGATTTGCTTGATGTGGTCATGTGCTATTTGGTTATTTGATTATTCGTGTTTGGATTTTAGCTTTAACTTTTATTACTGAAAACTAAGACATGGTTTCTTTTTCATGAAATAGGTAGTGAGTCCATGACATCCATCCATCCACAAAGTCTATGGTCTTTCTTATTTTGGAAGTATGAGGTCCCTTTTCCTTAAGTAAAACATTAACAAATTTGTAACCTTGGTAGTTTCCAAACTTGGAAAGGATTCAAAGGTTTGAATAGGGTATGACTTCAAGGANAAGTGCACAAAGTATTGAGTCTCCTTGAAGTCATACCCTATTCAAACCTTTGAATCCTTTCCAAGTTTGGAAACTACCAAGGTTACAAATTTGTTAATGTTTTACTTAAGGAAAAGGGACCTCATACTTCCAAAATAAGAAAGACCATAGACTTTGTGGATGGATGGATGTCATGGACTCACTACCTATTTCATGAAAAAGAAACCATGTCTTAGTTTTCAGTAATAAAAGTTAAAGCTAAAATCCAAACACGAATAATCAAATAACCAAATAGCACATGACCACATCAAGCAAATCACACTATACCCAGTTGGCAATAAGGCACATTATTATTAGAACACAATGAGAAAATCACAATAGAATAATGAAAGCATACAAGAAATTATAAAATATTCAAGAAAAATAAAATGTACTAATGATGTTGTANTTGAACACACCAGTGTGAACAATAATAAAGACAAGCCTTTTGATCAAACCTTGCAGCACTTGGAATAGATTAATGATTCATTTATGCATTTATTGTTTTCATTAATTATGTAATTAATTAAGCTAAATTAGACCTAAAGTAATTAGTTAATTAATTAAGATAAATAAATTAAACACATAATTACGATTGCCTTGAACATAAACACATATTTGCTTGGTAATCCTAGCAACATTATTGTTTGGTTCATCCAATAGCATAACACTTGGTAACCCTAGAAGTGGATATGTGGGTTTAGGATGTGTATGGAAAGTGGGATTGGGTGCTTGTATTAGGACTAGTTAGAGATTAGTTAATTAGTTAAATTAAATTAGTTATTAAATTACTTCATTTCTCTATTTCAAGCACCACGAACATAAAACATAAAATAATAAAAATTATATGCCTTGATTACACTTAACCATACCTTTGTACATCACAAGTGTAATAGGGAAGACGATGAATGATTATTAGGGAAAAGTTCACTTCCTAGAAGACTAGTGTACCAGAAGACATAGAGTTTGTAGAATTTGACTGGATCACACATGAATGCTTCATGATTCATATGGTTATATGTAGGGGTACATTGACTGCTCATCATTGGTAACATTGCTGGGGACTCTTTTTGTTTGAAACATGTACTATCTAGATTTAGTGAACATCATTAACATCGTTGGATGAACCCTAAGGTGAAAGTCATTCTTAGAAATAATATAATCACATAAGCACATTGATATCTTACTTTTATTGCAAAATGCCTTCTTCTCACAAGTGTGATGATACTAAAGCACTAGCCCTTAGCAATGTAAGGTGGTGTATACTCATCTAGATGAGTATGTACTTGATTTCACCTTCATCTTGTATCAGGATGAACAATTGCAATGGCATGATATGGAAGGAAACATTGTAATGCCTCCTGATCGATTTATGCCCATGATGCTACTTTAAACTCTTAGGAGGTTGGGCATCCAAGATCTTCAAGAGGAGTATGTTGTGCATGATTATGACCACTAGGACTACCATCCCACTAAAACACAATGCAAAAGAGATTGCCACAAGGAGAAGTGGTATGCGTTTGTGAAGGGGAAGTGTTTAACCAATCTCTTGTTCCTACTTAACCAAGATGATAATGAGGATTCCTTGGGGGCTATCAACATGAAGATTCTTTGCCCCTTATTACTGATGATGGGGATGCAACCCTGAATCTACAACCCACTATCAATAATCTAGGTTCTGGTAAGAATGACAATTAAGGCAAGGACTTGGACAAGCATCAAGAAAATAAGAAAACTGATGAACGTGGCTGTGATAGCTAAAGAGGAGTTGGTAGACACCATGGTGATGGTAGTTCTCCACCATCTTCACCCTCTTCATCTATATCTTTTTCTTCCTCTTCTAGTTTTGACAAATGCCATAGAGAGAACAACCGTGATGGAGGTGAACAATGAGACAATAATGATGATCGCTAGGCCCACCATGATCAAAGGGGTAGCATAGGACATCATCAAAATAATGATGATGATGAGCCTTTGTTGGCAACTCAAAGCATGTTAAATATTGCAAAGGCTATAAAAATCTCAACTAGGCATGTGAAAGATAGTTGGATTAGATGACTTGATATGAACAATGTCCCTAGATTTGAGGGGGATATAACTTTGATCCATAGACGCATTTTTAAGCTTTTCAAAATGCTTGTGCTGTACAAAATATTGAAAATGATTGGTAGAAATTAAAGCTTTTTCCTAGGACACTCATCAATGAAGCAAAAAATTGGTACCAGTCCTTGGAGCCAGAATCCATCTGTAGGTGGAGTACAATGCTAGTGCTATTTAACGATAAGTATCAGATGTACACCAAAGTGTCTAATCTAAGAAGGAAAATCCAAGGATGGAAGCTAAGAAATCATAAACCCTTGTATGCCACAATGGGTAGATACCATTCTCTCATACATTGATTTCTTAGCCATGATTATTCTCAGTGGGAATAACTTTGCCATATCATAGATGGACTTAGATAAGAAATGAGGAGAACTCTTGGGGTCTATGCCCAAGGAAGACTATCCAAAATCAAAGCCCATTAGATTCAAAGGCTAATTGTGCAAGTAGCAAAAGAAGAAGAAGAGTTGAGGAAAAGTGATAGTGTAGATAAATACAATAGAGATCCTTCCATCAAAAAGAGGGAGGTTCAATTTTGTGATAGTGAGGAGGAATCACCACTTGATGAGGTGGTAAACAGGAAGACCTTGCTGATCCAAAAATCTATGTCTAAACTTTTGGCTAAGGTGGATAAAATGTGGGATTCATTGGATGAAACATTTCAAACTACTTTGAAAATCATTGAAGAATCAAGAGAGTAGAGTAGTGATCATAATTGTAGGAGGTGAAAAGGGGTAAGGAAAATATTTTTGTAGTAGATGAAGTTATAGAAACTGAATTAGATGATGATGATGGATGTGACATCTACCAATATGAAGATTCTAAGGGATGTTTCTCCATTGTGTCACACTTATAGGAGTCTAGGGTGTATGCACTAAATCCACAACTAGTCAACAGGTAAACACCCAGAAGATTGTCTTATCCTCAAAGGCAATTCTAGGTAGTTTCATCAGTAATAACAATATTATTCAAGTGGGACTCCATCAAAACCATATGAGTAATATCAATAGTGGCACCAACCACAATCATGGGGGATGCAACCACTACGGTAGTAGTACCCTTACAGGAAACTAGATCCATATGGGTATTATGTTTAGCAACCCTTATCTCCATGTGACTCTTACAATTACATTTCTCTTTTTCAACATCACCACCACCCTTTGAAATAATACAGAGCTCATTCTCCACATTCTAGGAGGGAAGCCACATTTTATACCCTCAATGCAACTACCACCTACTCCATCCATGTAGGATAAACTTCTAGCCCAATCACAGCAACACAATGGTACTAGGGCCATCAATCTACAATCAATTCATCAATTGAGGGGTTTAGAATCTCATGCTTGTAAAGTATCATTCTCTTGAACTAATAGTCCTACTAAGCCCTATCAAACTCAGGTGACTAGTCACCTTACTTTTGCCTCATCCTCTACAAACCATTTCATCGGATTCCCTTCAAACCAAATGTTGTTCAAAATCCATGTTGTTATTCTTACCCATGTTGTATCTAATTGGATTTGGGCTGGAAACCTTCCCAAGAAATTAGTAGATCTTTGGAGTCCCCTTATCTATTTACAGATTGTTGGGAATGAACCATGTAAATATCTTCTTGATTTCGGTTCTAGTGTGAACATGATATCTCATGAGATGTATACTGCTTGGAACCTACTGTCTCTTAAGAAGAGAAATATCATATTAGAATTGGCAAACCAGTCCATCACTGTTTCATTGGGGCTAGTTTTAGACATTGTGACCACTATGTATGGGTGGTCTTATCCTACCAATTTCCTAGTAATCAAGGTTAAGAACTATAAGGGGGACTTCCCAATCATTATGGGAAGGACATGGTTAAGTACTATTGATGTAAGAATGGGCATTAGAGATCTCTCCCTGGAGATATCAAAGGAAAATGCATTTGGAAAGATCGAGAAGAGACAAGTTCCATGCATCATGTACAATAATACAGGGTGCAATTGCATGAAAAAACTTTGGTCCATGAAACACACATCTATTTCTACATGCAAGCAGTGCACATGAGGCAGATATTTAAAGGTGTTTGTATGCAACAACCATAAAATAAGAAGGCACCCAGTGGTTGACCATAAATTTTGACAGCAACAAAATGTGCATGGAACATACTGAGAGCTTGACATGTGCTTATGTCACAAGCATGGATGAAATAGAGCAAGTTCCTCACCAACTCTATGATGATGAAAATGCTGATACCAATTGGGAAGAATTGGAGACTCCTAAGAATCTTAAACAGGAGTTCTTAAAGTTGAAAACTCTACCTGTCGTCCTAGAATATGCATTGTTGAAAAATGACAAGTTGGTCATACTCAGTGCTAAATTTTCTGCTAAATAAAAAGAAAAACTATTGAAAGTGGTCAAAAAATGATCAACAACCTTTGCTTGGTCATATCTAGAACTCATAGGAATTGATCCATGGATATGCCAGCACCACATTTACATTGATCTATCCATGAAGCCAAGAAGGCAACCATAATGATGGTTGAATCCAAAATTGAAGCAAATTATCAAAGAGGAGATTGAGCAACTCCTTAAGGTAGGGTTCATTTATCCCATTGCAAATGGTGAGTGGATAAGCCCACTCGTGATAGTGCCAAAAAGACATGACCAATTACAAGTTTGTATCAACTTTAGGCTATTAAACATGGTAGCATTCAAAGATCATTTTTCATTGTCATTCATTGATCAAGCATTGGACACCATATCTAGGCATTACTATTACAGTTTTCTAGATGGTTATAATAGCTATAACAAAATCTAGATTGCACTAGAAGATCAAGCCAAAATAACATTTACAAGTCCTTGGGGGACCTTTGCATATCGCAAGATGCCTTTTGATTTGTGCAATGCTCTTGTTACTTTCCAACTTTTGTTGTTAAGTATCTTTTAGTAATGAATAGGTAGCGAAGTGGAAGTCTTCATGAATGACTTCTACATTTATGGAGCTACATTCAAGTAGGCCTTGGACCACCTTGAGCAAGTACTAGAAAGATACGTGGAAACAAATCTGCAGGTCAATTAGCAAAAGATCCATCTCATGGTCCAAGAGGGCATTGTATTGGGGTACTAAATTTTGCAAGAAGGGATTGAGGTAGACCTTGAAAAGATGAGGGTCATCCAAGAAATCACCTATCAACCAGAAACTATTAAAGATGTTTGGTTATTCCTTGGACAAAATTGCTAGTACTAGCAATTCATAGAGAATTTCTCTAAGATCATGAAACTGTTGGTTAAGCTAACAAAGAAAGATATTTCCTTCATCTATACAAAGAAAATGCATTCTAGAGATTTAAATGTACTCAAGAAAGATTTAAATGTACTAAATATTTTACACTATCGTTAGTACATTTAAATCTTTCTTGAGTACTTTCCACCTTCTTATATATTTTACTTTATTTTAGTGTGATTTTCTAATTTTTTGTTAATAAACGTGCTTTGTGCTAACAAGACACAATGGTGTTGTAGCTATTACTAATGGTGGTTTGTGCTTAATGTTTTGTTTGTTAATGTCTGGTTTCTATTTCTAAATTTTTGTATCGATGGCTAAGACATGGTTTCTTTTTCATGGAACAGGTAGTAAGTCCATGACATTCACCCATTCACAAACTCTATGGTTTTTCTTGTTTTGGAAGTGTGAGGTCCCTTTTCATTAAATAAACTTTCAATAAATTTATGACCTTGGTAGTTCCAGAATTGGGAAGGATTCAAAGGTTTGCATAGGGTGTGACTTCAAGTAGACTCAATACTCTTTGTATTCTTCTACCCTGATTTCCTATTGCCCCTACCCTCAAAAAGAAAGATCACCTATTGGCAGCGTTAAAGGCCTTTGGGGTGGAAGGGAAAAGCTCGAACCACTATGCAACATTTAGAATCAGGTAGTCATGTCAAGTTTGAGTATACCTCTAAATTTTTTTAGGAACTCTATTTTTCTTTTTTTTTAAACATGAATTGTGAGGGTTATGATAAAACCTGTTTTTAATGATCTATGATATCAAATTTATGATATTGTGTCTATGACATTGTAATTTTACATACATCTTCATTTATGCGATGTAGTGGGTCTTGGTCACTCCCATAAATACCAACACTTGGTCGCATGAAACAAATGACCTTTCATAATAGTCTTAGGAAAATTCTTGTAGTTTGTTTTTGTAGCTTATACTTAGCGATAGAGTGATGCCCCTAGTATAATGTTGAGCAAGTGAACAGAATTTTTATTCGAGTGGGTTGTACTTGGGTACAATTCATGCACGACAATAAAGATCGAGATTGCTTATCATCATTGTAGCGTCCACTTAGGTTCTTTATTTTACTTACCTGTTTTATTTACTTAGTTTTATTTCATTTCTTTAATATGCTCACTTTAGTATAGTTTTTTACATTTCCCAAGTACTTTACATTTTCACATTTATTAGTAAGGTGGAATGAGTACGATTGGTTTTGAGCATTAAGTGTAATTGTTATGTAACCTAGTAGTGGTTTCACTTAATTCACTTAGTAGTGAACTTACTTAGTAATCCCAGTAATGGTTATATATGCCCAAGACGTGAATGACAAGCCAAGAATGACTACTTATCACCATAGGCTAGACTAGTGATGAGCGGTGAGGTACCCCTATGCTCAACCATACAAATACAAGCGTTACGTGTGATCCAGTCAAACTCCAAGGACTAAGTGCTTATGTGCCTTCATAGAAAAAGGATGGGTTAGGCGATCATTGTATTCCCAAGCTTATTCATATGGCATGATTGTATGGTTAAGTAAACTTGAGGTATATGATTTTTATGCTTTTTATGTTTTATGTCTTGGTGCTAAAAAGGGAGAAATGAAATAATTAAGTAACTAATTTAATCTAACTAATTAGCTAGGTTCTAACTAGTCCTAACACTAGCATCTGATCCCACTCTTCGTACACATCTTGAACCAGTGTAACACTACTGAGATTACCAAACGCTAGTCGTTACTAGATTACCAAGTGTTCCACGTATGCTCGAAGTGGTCGTACTGAGTGTGCTTACTTGTTGAAAATTAACAAATCAATAAAATAACCAATTAACTAATGAAAGCATTAAATAACTGTAAATAACATTAAATGCAATAAATAAGCTATTTTAAATGTTGCAACGTTTATCACAAAGTTCGTCTTTATTTCTAGCCACAAGGTGTGCTCAGGTACATAATGCTCGAATAAAGATCTGTTCACTTTATGACTCTTACTGTGGACACTCAAAAATAATTCTAACTTTAGAAAGGGAAAATTGCAAGAGTTTGAGTAAGGGACTAAGAAACTAACTATCTAATTACCAAAACTAAGTGTGCCCACCTCTTATTTATAGGTAACAAGGTAGGTTCTGACATTGGATGTCCGATATCACTTGGTAGGCTTCGATATTGCAGATCCAATATCGCAGATGCAATATTGCGATCCTGATATTGCAATCCATCATACACCCATGACTGAATGAAAAATTATCCTCGAGTTTCTTACAAAATATTGGAAAGGTATGGAATTATTGACAGAATAACAACTACTGTGACATGGAATGATAGTACTCAAAGTGCCTAGTGAACGGATTGATAAACATATTATAGCATTGGTGTTCATAACCATTGTGGTGAACACTATACATAGATGACATCTAGACCTATATTTGACAGCTTGAAGAAAGAGATAAGAGAAAGAAAATAAGGCACGTTGCTACCGATGTCAAAATTATGCACACCTTTGTTCATCCATGGCCACATAATCAAGCTTGTTCCTTATGTAAATGCTTTTTGCTCCAGTCCATCCTGAGTGCTCCCTTCTATCCCAGTCCATTGTTCATGTGATCATCATCTGCACACACAACATAGTTACAAATTAGCAAGCATAATTAAGATATAATGTGATTGATACCTTACCTCGATATGAAGCACATTGGCTAGGTTGTGGGTATGGCAGATACTGGGTTAGAGATTTATCATTGGTGACTACCCAAGATGTAGGGGTGAGATAAGTAATGGAATGGAAAAATTTGTGACAGGGCCCCCATGATTAAGAGCAAACCTCTAGTAGCAATACGGTGGAAAACTTAAAGAACAAGGAAGATGAGAGAAAGATCAATGGTGAATTCAATAAAACAAAAAACAAAAACAGATGTCATTGATGGAGTGAAATGAGAAATAGTTAATTGAAAGAAATGTTTAAGGGAAAGAGCTTAACAATTGCACTAAAAAGGAATTCCAGTGGGTCCTCCCCAAAGCAGGCTAATGCCCTTTATGTGCTGACATACCCACAAACCAAAGAGCTCGTAGGCTCTAGGAATGACATATGGAAATAATGGTTAAGGACTTACCCACAAGAGTTTACCAAAGAATAATATTGCGGAAACCAAGATATAGACTAATCATAAAACCAACAATGAGGTGGAATATAGAAAGAAATATGGAAAGAGAAGAGAGAATGGGATGGAATCCCAAAATCAAGGTTGTGTAAAGTCCCTTGTGTATTATGTAGTTAAGGTGACTTAATAGAATTCATTTCAAGTCCAGATTAAAACTAACCACATCTAGTGACCTCACATCAACACATGTGACCAACCCATTCTCCTGAAGTAACAAGAATGCATTCACAGAGCCATTGCCATTCCAACAAGAAAAAGATAGAGAAGTAGGAAGCGAGAAAGGGCCTTAGTTAGAAGGAACCTTCAGGCATGGGTAACATGTCTTTTCAGTACCATAACTAATGCTTGTAGCCCATGTTTCTTATTTTGTCTAAGGGGTATGCTTTGAATTCTCACTAGTTTTTTTTACGTGAGAACCACACCATGCAAAGACTTATTTGATTTAGTCAACTTCTGGATATTTGGTCAAGAGAAGAATGGGAGAAAACTTAGGAAAAACATCTAAGTACCCAAGAGAATAGCCAGCACAAATGCCTCGAATCCCCTTGAGGTCACAGCCTTTTCAATCCATTTGAATCTTTCCTTGGTTTGAAGAATACCAAGCCACCAATTCATTAATAAGTTTACTTAGAAAAAGGGACAGTACAGTTCCAAGATCAAGGGAGACCATAGAGCTGAATGGATGAATGGATGACATGGACTAGTTGCTTATTTTATCAAAAGAAATAATATCTTAGTATCAATATTAAAAGTCAAAGGTAAAAGCCAAACATTAGTAATCAACACTATTATAGTACAATCCACCATCATGAGCACTTATTGTATGATGAGTGAGAGTAATTTAAGAAAAATGTAATAGAGAAAGAAATAGTTAAAATGTTAACAATGGTGTAAAACAAAAATAAGTAAAGATGAATAATGTGTAAAACAAAAATGTGTAAAACCAAAAAGACAAAAGAAACTGAGGTTGAGAATGACTAGCATCGGTGGCCATCTCCCCCATGACTAAGTTGGAAGGAGGAGATCCAAAATAATGAGTCAGGTTGTCCATTAATAGATGTAGTGTTCTTACTGGCTATTTTTGGCTCATGGAATGGTTTGGACCAGTCAAGAGCTTGTAGAATGGGTGTTTCTACAAGGTTCTGTTTCAAAGTTTGGAAAGCTAGCTCACACTCTTTAGTCCATTCGAAAGGTACATCCTTTTTCATTAAATATACCAACGGTTTTGCAACCTTCAAATAGTTTTCTATGAAGTGTCTATAATAGCCACTATGTCCAAGGAATGATCAGATGTCCTTTACTATTTCAGGTTGACAAGTGATTTCTTGGATGATTTTAATCTTCTTAAGATCTACCTCTATCCCTGTTTGTAAAATCTTATGCCCTAATACTATGCCTTCTTGGACCATTAAATGGCCTTTTTGCCAATTAAGCCTTAAATTAGTTTCAACAAGTCCTTTTAGTACTTGCTCTAATTGGTCCAATTCTTGTTCAAATTCCACTGTGTAGGTGGAGAAATCATCCATAAAGACCTCCACACCATTCCCTATTTGTTGCTGAAATATACTTAGAACTAATTGTTGAAATGTTACTGGGGCATTGCACAAGCCAAACGACATTTTCCTATATGAAAATGTCCACTAAGGACTTGTGAACGTATTCTTGGCTTGGTTTTCTAGTGTTATTTGAATTTGATTGTATCCGTTGTAACCATCCAGAAAACTATAGTAGCAATGCCCTACAATGGTATCTAAGACTTGGTTGATGAATGGCAATGGGAAGTGGTCTTTGAATGTTGCCAAGTTCAGTAACCTAAAGTCTATACACACCCTCTATTTACCTCCCTTTTTGGGCACAATGTCTAATGGACTAACCCATTCACTATAAGCAATGGGGTAGATGAACTTGGCTTTTAGAAGTTGTTCAATTTCTTCATTAACCACTTGCTTAAGCTTTGGGTTTAGTTGCCTTTGCCGTTGTCGTTGAGGTTTCATGGAGGGGTCAGTGTAAATTCTATGTTGGCATATCCTAGGATCTATTCTGGTTAATTCAGGATATGACCAAGCAAAGGATTTTGACCATTTGTTTATTATATTCAGTAGTCTTTCCTTTTGTTGAGGAGAAAGCTTAGCATTAATGATTACCAGTTTTCCATTCTTGAGAAATGTGTACTCCATATAGGTGGACAACGATTTTAATTCAAGGGCATGCATCAATTGTGCTTAGCCATGCTCTTTCCATAATGATTGGGAAGTCCCCCTTGTAGTTGTTGATTTGAATCACTAGGAAATCAGTTGGATAAGCCACCCAAAAATAGTGGTGACAATGTCCTCCACTATTCCTAATGGAATAATGATAGACTGGTCAGCAAACTCTAAACGAATGTTACTTTTTTTTAGTGGAGGTAGGTTCCAGGCTTTGTACATTTCTTGAGAGATTAAGTTAAAATTGGAACCTGAATCCAAAAGAGCTTTACAAGTCTCATTCCCATCTATTTGCAAATAAATCAGAGGACTTCTATAATCAGAGAATTTCCTCGGAAGATGGCCAACTTTAATCTAATCAGTGATGGCATGAGTCAACATGACCATGTGTGTTAAGTGTGGTCTTTGATTCAAGGGAAGCTCCAAAGATTCAAATGATGGTGAGGCCTTTGGAGAATGAACTGCTTGTGGTTGTAAGGACTTGGTTGGACTGTTGGTTCTAAAGAAGGATCTCTTATTTGTGTGGTTGTCTGAACCAACAGTAGGTTGAGGCTTGATAGCCTTTGCAGCGTTACGTTGCTATGGTTGGGCAGGGAGCTCACCCTACATAGTTGGAGCAGGTGGTAATGGAGCTAAGGGTAGAAGAGGTGCAATTTGATGAGAAGGATAGTACGTTTGTGGAACATCACCCCTAGGAGAAAGAGTTCTATAGTACTCATGGGTTTGGTAGTGAGGCTAAGGAGTGAAGTGGCTAGTGGAGTCACGTGGAGAGATCGGCTGCTACACATAGTATTCGTACGAGTTAGGTTGATGGTAAGGGTATTGTTGTTGTGGTAGTGGCATTTTCCATGATTGTAGGTGTTGCCACTATTGATATTGTTCAATTGGTTGTGGTGGTGTTCCACTTGGATAATATGTCAAAGTTTGGTGGAACTGCCTTAGGTTACCTTGTGGATAAGGTAACCTTTGGGGTGTCTGTCGTTTGTTTAATCATGGGTTTAGTGCATACAACCCAGACTCTTGCAGATGGAAGATTATTGGGCAACATCCCTTAGGATGGTCATATTGGCATATCTCACATTCACCATCATTGTCTGTGTCTGAACCCACAACCTCCTCAATTATGGCAACTTTGCCCTTACCTGTGTTACATGCATATTTAGTTTCTTTCTTTTTTCTCCTCTCTTGATCACTACGTTGCTCTCTAGACTCCTCTACTATTTTGAGAACAGTTTGAAATTTATTATCTAGGGAGTCCCACATTTGGTCTACCTTTGCCGATACATCTAATGCAAACTTTTGAATAGGCAAAGTCTTCCTATTCACCATCTCTTCAAGTGGTGAGTCTTCTTCATCCTCACAAAATCTAACTTTCTTCTTTCAGAGGGAAGGATCTCTGTTGTATTCCTTTGCACTTTCATTTTTCCTTAACTCACCTTCCTCTTTGGCAACTTACTCCAACAATCTTTGTATTTGATGCACTCTGAGCTCAGATAGCCTTCCTTGGGCATAAGTCCCAAGGGTTCTTCATGTTTAGTACCTAAGCCTATCTACGAGATGGCATAGTTGTTCCCTTTGTGAGTAACCATGGCCAGGGCAATGATGTAATAGTGCATAATATTGGCCCATGGCAACATCCAAGGGTTCATGTCTTCCTTGTTTCCATTCTTAGATTTACTTACGCAGGTTGGACACTTGGGAGTATGTTTGATACTTATCATTGAATAGCTCTAACATGGTACTCCATCAATGAATGGATTTTGGTTCTAAGGACCGGTACCAGCTTTTTACTTCCTTAATCAGTGTTTGTAGAAACAACTTTAGTTTTTGGCACTTGTTTTCTATATTTTGCAAGGCACATGCATCATAGAACACTTGTAGATGATTTTGAGAATCAACGTTGTATCCCCCTTCAAATCGTGGGATACTGTTCATGTTTAATCTTTTGATCCTACTATCCTTTTGGTGCCTTGTTGGGGTTCTAATGGCCTCAGTTATATCTAGCATACTTTACGTAGCATGTAAGGGTTCATCATGATTATATTCTCTTTGGTATCTATGATGCTTATGCTATTCCCTACTTTCCCTTCTTTCGTGATGTGTTTCTCTAGAATGCCCTCATTCCCTTTCTTGATTGTTTCATCTATTATCTCTATTTTGCTTACCATTGTCCTCAAGGTATTTTGCTTTGTGACTATGTCCAGATCTTGAAGGAGAGGGGGAAGGAGATGATGAAGGTAGAGAGGAAGGAGGACTAGCACCATGATGGTGCCTGTCACTTTCTCTTTGGTGGTCATGGCCTCAATTGTGGTTACGATTAGAATGTCCATCAATGTCACGTGTTCGTGTTCCTTTTTTGGATCCTTTGTGTCCATTGGTATCAAAACCTATGTTATGAATATCTGAGTAAAGGTTCTGATACACAACTCCTTGACCGAAGTCAAAGAAAGGAACATCATTTTGTGGGAAACCTCTTAAGGTAGGTTCACCACCCTCATTTTCACTTAGGACATATGAGACATCTTAAGGTCACTTCCCCTTCATAAATTTATAATGTCTCTATTGTTGTAGGTTCCTTTGGCATTGTGCCTCTGTGGGTCGATACTCTCTCGAGTTGTGTTCATGCACAATGTACTCTGCCTATAAGTGTTGCATACCAATTTGTGTGAGAGCATGAAGAAGCATGCTTGGGACTGAGCAATTGAGAGGTAACACTATGTTACCTTCTAAATCACGCCAACATAGTTGTTCATCCTGGTGGAAGATAAAGGTAAAGTTTGGTATATACTCATTAGGATGAGCATATACCACATGAAATTGTTGGGGCATTGGTAGGTCATCATGTGTACTATGCCTCCAATTGTTCATTGTGTCAGACCTAGGTGGTGAAGCACTCTCGTAAGAAGAAGGAGACATGATTAATTCTTTAGTGTGCAATACTCTTCTCTTTTTGATGATTTTAAGACAACTAACCCTAAGGGTTCATTCCAACAATGGGAAGATTCCTAAGTTTTAATTAGCACACAAACAACAAAGTCCCTGTCAATGGCACTAATGATGAGCAGTGAGGTACCCCTACGCTTAACCATACCAATACGAGTATTACACATGATCTGGTCAAACTCCAAGAACTAAGTTCTTATGCACCTTCATAGAACAAGGATGGATTAGATGATTGTTGTTGATGGGATGCGATATTACATGGGCCGCGATATCACGTACGCGATATCGCATCCCTTTCGATATTGCGTTGACCCCTGAGATATCCCGTACACGATATCTCGGTGCGCTGCCAAGTCTATAAATAAGAGGCAGCTCTCCCTTGTTTCTCATTCTAGGCCTAGACCGTAGTGAAACTCTAGTAGTTTTACCTCTCCAAAGATAGAATAATTTCCATGTGCTTGCAATAGGAACTCCAAAGTGAACGGATCTTTATTTGAGAAAATATTGTACATGAACACAAGTTTGTGTACGACAATAAAGATGAACTGTTGCATAAACCTTGCAGTGCATGGACTAAGCTAAATAGGCTAAATAGGATTTTATTTACTGTTATTTATTGTTTATCATTTAAATGCTTTATTAGTTAGTTAAATCTCTCTCAACCCTTCTCCCGTAGTTAAGTGCATTCAGGACGACCGCTTCGAGCACATGCGTTGTGCTTGGTAATCCCAGTAATGAATAGCATTTGGTAGTCAAGGTTGTAATGATGGAAAACGTCGATAGCTGGAAAATACCGACCAAATCCCGGGTACACAGTTTTAACCACGGATCCGCGCGAAGGCTATGCTGGAAAAACGAATCCGCGGTGCCCTGAAAGGTCTTGTCGATCAAACAGGGACTTACTAATCAGTAAACCGATGAATATTTCGTGAAAATGATTTGATTCGAGGAATCGTAGATCGAGGGAAAACGATGTATACGAATCGCAACGATGATAACGCTAAACACGGTAAGAAGAGGCTGACATAAGAGAAGCACGTAGTTTCAAGATCTGCGCTTTGACTTGAAAAAATGTATATTCTGTATGAGAAAGTACACCGGGGAATCCCCGATTACTGGATGTGAAAAAAGCACAAAATAACAAGCAAAACAGTCCAAATAGAAGTCTGATCTACCTCGTGGGCTAAAGCCAGGATGCAAGGAAGGCCAAGCTCTGACGTCTACCAATCAATTGTTTCTGACCGATAGAGTCTTCCCAGCAGAACGATTACTCTTGTCGCCGATTCTTAAAGCGAACTGTGCTCTGTTTCTGCTGTAAGGTGATGCTATCAACAATTGCCAAAGCGCTGCTCTCTGTATCTCTGCTCCAAAAGTGACAAGTGCTCTGGTGCTCGGAAAATGCCTTTGCTTCTTTGATTTGCCAACCTTTGTATCTTTGTCAACTGGTGTATTTATAAGCTGAGACGCCTTGTGGAAAAGGCGCAACCCTGATGACGTGTGTCCCGAATGTTTCGATCACTGTTGACTGGACCGCTTTTGCGTCAAACTTCTTGATTACGCACAATACGCTTGTTCGCGTATTGTGCGTGTGAAGAAGAGACGCACGTTGGGCATGTCTTAGCTGTCTTCGAGTTATATTACGTTCGTTCACGCTGTGTTGCGTGCATGAGCATAACGTAACATGGAAAGAATGGAGTTAAAGCTATTTTGCACTTGCTTACGCAGCCGCGTGTGATGAAGCGTAAACAATGTTTGGCTTGGCGATGCAATACGCTGTGATACGCTGCGTTGCGTGATGAGCGTATGGTGAGCAATCGCACTTTCTTAGACTTTGCCTTTGATTGTTCTGGAGCTTTTTACGCTGCCGTGCGTAACAGAGCGTAAACCTATCCTTGAACAAAAGACTTAGCAAAATACACAAGAAGTCGCATATCACGCTGCCGGACTATGTTTAAACAGCATCACGCTAAGCACCATTACGCCTCGTTGCGTGATATAGCGTAAACAGAAAAAGCATAGAAAGATTAGGCATCTGCATAAGAAGTCGAGGACTCGATGCTATGCACCCCTTGGTGTTGCCCAGTCTTCTGAATTCTGACATGCGCCCTTGCTTGAATTGCGAATCTTTGCCTGAGGTCGACTCGTAATTTTTTATGGTGTTTCAATGGCCCCTCTTTGTTGACGGTTGGAGGGCTTACCCGAAAGACGTCGACAAAGAATGCGAAACACCGGATTGGTAGAAGCAAGAATAGCGTCCATCCATGGCTGCTCAAGGATTCCCCTGTCAATGTGGAAGAGAAAATCTGGAGGGAAAGGGAGGTAGAATGACATTAGCAGTAAACAGGTTCAGAGAAGATGTAAGATGAGTCAGGACGGTGGGAGTATGGAATACGCTTACTGCACGCACAGAAACATACGCACATTTGTATTGACAGGAATGCTTCCAAGCAAGCGTAGCGTGTCAGCCTGAGATCTCTCTGTCATTGATTATAGCAGGAATGCGTGCAAAAGGCACATGGCGCATCACTTCTGCGATATCTCTGCGAGTGTGAGTGCGTAAAATGGATACTTACGTATGTAGGTTTTGCATATAGGAAGCGGGTGGTGGGGATGAAGGAAACAAGAGCTAAGGGTAGGATTTGTGAGAGGTACAGGCATGCAGATCTAGGTGGTTGGGCAAACTTGAGCAGCCATTTCAACACGCTGTTGTACTTCACCGCTCAGATGGATGCACCTTTGAACGACATCCTCCAAGGCAAGTAACCTGCAACCACAAAAGAAAGCAGAGGGCAAGATTGCTCAGGCAGACAAGATGCGAGGTTGTTGAAACGAGCGCCGTCTGATGTGAGCTAGAGCGATTGGGCTGTAAAGAAGGAGCCGGAGCATGCGGGCGGAGCCGCCAATCCTGACGATTGGCCCAGCATATCTTCACCAAAAGGCATCAGACACAGTGCAGCTAACTGGTTGTATAGGGAACCAACCAGATGAATTTGCGAAGCCGGTGTCCGATAGCGATGATTGGAGGAGGTCGCCGAGGTCGTTGTCGACGAGGATGTCGTCGGGGCTCCGGCTGGCGAGACTAATCTCTCAGAGGTGCTACCACTGCGGCGGGCGCAGCGACGGCATCTCCAAGGGGTCAATAGGACGCCTTTCAACTCGTCTGAGGAATCAGTAGGATGCCAGTGGGGTGGCGACGCTGAGACTGTCCCAGTATCCCACCCCGTTGGTCGTGCAGCTGTACAGAGATGATCACGCTCGCTTGATCTGCATGGCAGTGATCCGTAAGTCCCAGTTTTAAGTCCTGGTAGACTGCCATCGCTGATTTTAAGTCTCAGCAGACCATGGTCCCAGTTTAAAGTCTGGGCGGACCGAGAAGTGCTAGTTTTACGTCATAGCGGACGGTGGTATGTCTGATTTATGGTCTCAGCAGACTGCGCTGTGGATGTCAGTTTCGCGTCATAACCCAGGGACAGATTTGTGCTGGTTTTACGTCTCAGCAGACGGCTACCTACCTGTGCCAGTTTAGCATCGTGGCGAACGCGTGCGAAAGATGCTAGTTTTTCGTCTTGGCGGACCTGTACAACAGTGCTAGTTTTACGTCTTAGCGGACGGTTGCAGCCTGCCAGTTTAGCATCATAGCGGACGATTATTGCCAGTTTAGCATCATGGCGGACGCGTGCAAGGAATGCCAGTTTTACGTCGTGGCGGACGATCAGTGCCATTTTAATGTCATAGCGGACGTTCGGTGCCAATTTAACGTCGTAGCGGACGATTATTGCCATACCTGCTGTCGACACCGTAGATGTTGCTAAATGTAATACCAGTTCAAATACACATGATTTACAGGGTTTGCTAATTCATTGCCATTTACATCTACTAACTTGAATGCTCCGTTGCTGTACATGTCCACCACTAAGAAAGGGCCTTCCCAGTTTACAGAGAATTTGCTTACTGGTTCACGCACGGCCTTAAGAACAAGATCTCCTTTCTTGATCAGACGCTGGTGAAGATTGTGGCGATGTTTCTGTCGCTGTTTGTCTTGATATCTTTCAATCGTGTCAAGAGCCTGTATCCGCTTCTCTTCCACTGAATCCAGATCTGCGATTCGAGACTCGGTGTGTTGAGCCTCATTTATAACCGCAGAGAGAATCATTCTCAGAGAAGGGATTTGCAACTCGAGAGGCAGCACTGCTTCAGACCCATAAACCAGGCTATAGGGCGTACTACCTGT
>MNCI01033126.1:61421-73369 GCA_015680685.1 Gnetum montanum
CCTGGATCTTAACGCATATGAAGTTGTATTCTTCAGGGGTTATAACCGTGAAGATAGGCTCTTTTCCCTAGAGCCTCAATGAACGGCGCAATGGTCCCTGAGATCCCGTTGCGCCAGGAGCTGGTCCTGTGACCGCCATAGGATTCATAGGTGCGGCACCCAGATCGGTAGGGACCATGGCAGTTGTGGTTGTGTACAAGGAATCCATTAATCAGTGAAGTTAACGGTAATTGGTAATCGGATCTAAGAGATGGCTAGCAACAAAAGCACAAAAAAGGCTTTCTACCCTGTAGGATTTCAAAGAAATCGTCCTTGCGACCGATCTATACCACGCGATTGACCGTAGACTTCCCTACAGGTATTACGTCTAAGGTTTAGGGTATGGATCACTACCAGGGCTACCCGAAATATTTGGATCGGAGCCTGAAGGCCCTCCTTCTAGCGCCAGAAAACTGTAACGACGGAAAACATCGGCAGCTGGAAAATACCGACCAAATCCCGGGTACACAGTTTTAACCACGGATCCGCGCGAGGGCTATGCTGGAAAAACGAATCTGCGGCGCCCTGAACGGTCTTGTCGATCAGACAGGGACTTACTAATCAGTAAACCGATGAATATTTCGTGAAAACGATCTGATTCGAGGAATCGTAGATCGAGGGAAAACAATGTATACGAATCGCAACGATGATAACGCTAAACACGGTAAGAAGAGGTTGACATAAGAGAAGCACGTAGTTTCAAGATCTGCGCTTTGACTTGAAAAAACGTATATTCTGTATGAGAAATTACACCGGGGAATCCCTGATTACTGGATGTGAAAAAAGCACAAAACAACCAGCAAAACAGTCCAAACAGAAGTCTGATCTACCTCGTGGGCTAAAGCCAGGATGCAAGGAAGGCCAAGCTCTGACGTCTACCAATCAATTGTTTCTGACCGATAGAGTCTTCCCAGCAGAACGATTACTCCTGTCGCCGATGCTTAAAGCGAACTGTGCTCTGTTTCTGCTGTAAGGTGATGCTGTCAACAATTGCCAAAGCGCTGCTCTCTGTATCTCTGCTCCAAAAGTGACAAGTGCTCTGGTGCTCAGAAAATGCCTTTGCTTCTCTGATTTGCCAACCTCTGTATCTTTGTCAACTGGTGTATTTATAAGCTAAGACGCCTTGTGGAAAAGGCGCAACCCTGATGACGTGTGTCCCGAATGTTTCGGGCACTGTTGACTGGACCGCTTTTGCGTCAAACTTCCTGATTACGCACAATACGCTCGTTCGCGTATTGTGTGTGTGAAGAAGAGATGCACGTCGGGCATGTCTTAGCTGTCTTCGAGTTATATTATGCTCATTCACGCTGTGTTGTGTGTATGAGTGTAACGTAACATGGAAACAATGGAGTTAAAGCTATTTTGCGCTTGCTTACGCAGCCGCGTGTGATGAAGCGTAAACAATGTTTGGCTTGGCGATGCAATACGCTGTGATACGCTGCGTTGCATGATGAGCGTATGGTGAGCAATCGTACTTTCTTGGACTTTGCCTTTGATTGTTCTGGAGCTTTTTACGCTGCCGTGCGTAACAAAGCGTAAACCTGTCCTCGAACAAAAGACTTAGCATAATACACAAGAAGTCGCATATCATGCTACCGAACTATGTTTAAACAGCATCACGCTAAGCACCATTATGCTTCGTTGCGTGATATAGCGTAAACAGAAAAAGCATAGAAAGATTAGGCATCTGCATAAGAAGTCGAGGACTCGATGCTATGCGCCCCTTGGTGTTGCCTAGTCTTCTGAATTCTGACATGCGCCCTTGCTTGAATTGCAAATCTTTGCCTGAGGCCGACTCGCAATTTTTTACGGTGTTTCAAAGGTTGCATTGGTTCAAGGTGTGAATGGTAAGTGGGAACGGATGCTAATTCTAGGTTAATTAAGGCTTAGTTAGTTAGTTAAATTTAGTCAATTAGTCTCTTCACCCTTCACCTCATTAGCATAGGAGATAAAAGAGAAAAGATATAAAAATCACATACCTCAGACTTACTTAACCATACAACCATGACAACTACAAGTAAGTCTGGGAAGACAATGAATGATTAACGTTAAGTGTTCCATAAGGCGTGTAGGCACTTAGTCTATGGAGTTTGACTGGATCACGCGTGTAACACTCGTATTCGTATGGTTGAGTGTAGGGGTACCTCGCCACTCATCATTGGCACCATTGCTGAGGACTAAGTAGAACATAGGAAATTATCCACATCGTTGGGAGCTTAAACGAACCCTTAGGGTTAATTAAATGAAAAATTATATAATGATTAAATAGCACACTAAATTAAATAACAATGTCTTCTTCTTCGAACAAAAGGAATTCACCACCTAGGGATCATACTAGAAACTGTCGGCAGTCTAACATACATAACCGTGAACCTCCAGTTCCTCAACAACATCGAGTGGTATATATTCATCCCGATGAGTATATACCCAATTTTACCTTTATCCTCCATTAGGATGAACAGCTATGATGGAGAGACTTGCAAGGTAACATAGTGTTACCTCTAGATCGGTCAGTCCCAAACATGCTCCTCCGTGCTCTTGCACAGATCGGCATGACACAGCTATACGCTGATTACGTTGTAGGTACTTCGACACAAGGGATTATCATCTCACAGAAGCACAACGTTTAAGGGACTTACAGTAGGAGAGCCACCACATAGTGTTGAAGGGAAAAAGGATCCCGCACATCCTAAGTGAAATTGGAGATGGTGAACTTATCTTAACGGGTTCTCAATCAAATGATGTTCCCCCTCCTAATGATGGTGAGGAGGTGAGGTATCAGAACTTATGCTCTATGATACACAACCCTAGTTCTGATCCTTGTGAACGCTAACTATTCACTGAGGGAACAACAACACATAACAAGGATGGGCATTCAGATCATCATCATGATCGGGGCCGTAGTCATGGAAGAGAAGATAAGAAGCATCGTCATGGTGATGGTTATCCTTCTTATTTCCCTTCATCACATCATTCACCCTCTCCTTCCACATCAGGGTGCAGCCACAAGGAGCATAACGGTGAGGATAAGGGTAGGAAAAATGAGAAACCTCGATGAGAAAGTCAAGAGAGAGGACAAGGGCAGTTAAGAGAATCAAGGCATGAACAAAGGGAAAGTAGGGAATAATGTAGACATCATAAACGTCATGAGAGAGATGATCATGATGAACCCCTACTAGCCACTTGAAGTATGCTAGATATTACGGAGGCAGTTAGAATACTGACAAGGCATCAAAAAGATAGTTAGATCAAAAGATTAGATATGAATAATATCCCATGCTTCGAAGGAGGATACAACGCTGATCCGCAAATTCATTTACAGGCATTCCACAATGCTTAAACCTTGCAAAATATAGAGAATGAGTGGCAGAAACTAAAGTTGTTTCCTAGGACACTCATAAAGGAAGCAGTGAGTTGGTAGCGGTCCTTAGATCCGAAAACCATTAGGAGATGGAGTACGATGTTAGAGTTGTTCAATGATAAATACCAAATGTACTCTAGAGTGTCTAATTTGTGTAAACAGATCCAAGGATGGAAACAGGGTAATCATGAACCCTTGGATGCTACCATGGGCCGATACTATGCATTGCTACATCATTGCCCGGGCCATGGTTACGCGTAGCAAGATCAACTATGCCACCTCATAGATGCGCTAAGACATGAGACTAGGAGAATCCTTAGGACATATGCCCAAGGGAGATTATCTAAGCTTAGGTCTCATGAAATTCATCAATTTTTGGAGCAAGTAGCTAAAGAAGAAGGGGAGCTACAGAAAAGAGAAAGCGCAGAAGAGTACAACCACGATACTTCCCTCCGAAAGATGGGAGTGATATTTTGCGATGAGGAGGATGAGTCACCACTCGAAGAGTTGGTGAATAGAAAAACCTTGCTGCTTCAAAACCTAATAATGGAAGTATCGGCTAAGGTAGATGAAATATGGAGCTCCTTAGATAGCAAAATTGAAACTGTCCTAAAAATTGTAGAGGAGTCTAAGGAGGAACGAAGTAGTGACCACGATAAGAAAAAGAGGAGAGATGCAAGCCATGCATGTAACAATGGTAAGGGAAAAATTACTATCTCCGATGAGGTTGTGGACTCAGACACAAACAATGATGGTGGATGTGAGATTTGCCAATATGACCATCCTAAGGGATGTTGCCCAATCATCTCACATCTACAAGAGTCTGGAGTATATGAACTTAACCCAAGATGTAACCAACGGCAAGCACCCCGAAGGTTACCTTATCCTCAAGGTAACCCAAGACAGTTCCACCAACCATTAACGTACTATCCAAATGGAACCCCACCACAACCCATTGGGCAACACAAGTAGCAGCAACACGCACAGTCATGGGGCATGCCACCACCCAGACAACAATACCCTTATCGGGAACCAGATCCTAATGGCTACTACGTGCAGTAGCCAATTTCTCCAAGTGACTCTATGGATCACACAACTTCACAATGTCACTACTAGATTTGGGAGTATTTTAGAAGCACTCCTTCTCCTTCGGGATATGCTCCACATCCATACCATTCTCCAAATCCATCTGCCATTCTTCTGCCAGTAGTTCCACTACCACCTGCTCTAACAATGCAAAGAGAACTTCCCACTCAACTGCAGCAATGTAATGCTACGAGAGTTGTAAACATTCAACCTACTACTGGTTTTGACAACCACAAGAAGAAAGTTAAATACCTTTCTTCAAAACCAAAAGACCAGACAAGCTCTCACAACAACAAGCGATTGAGTCTGTGCACGCTCCTCCAACAAATAAGACTTCGAGGCTCCCTTCAGTCCAAAAACAGAGCTTAATGCATATGGTTATGTTAACGCATACTATTACCGATTGGATCAAGGTAGGCCACCTTCCTAGGAAACTCTCTGATCCTGGAAGCCCGTTAATCTATCTACAAGTCACCGGGAATGAACCACATAAGGCTCTTCTTGACTCAGGTTCTGGAGTCAACTTAATCTCACGAGAAATGTATCAAGCCTGGAACTTACCCCAACTCAAGAAGAGCAATATTCAACTTGAGCTGGCTAACCAATTCATCACGATTCCCTTGAGATTGGTGGAGGACATCGTTACCACTATGTGTGGTTGGTCATACCCAGCCGATTTCCTGGTGATAGAAGTTAACAGTAATAATGGGGGCTTCCCAATTATAATGGGAAGGGCATGGCTGAGTACAGTAGATGCATGCCTAGGGATTCACGATCTTTCCTTGGAGATATCTAAGGTAAAAAATTATGGAAATATCGAGAAGAAGAAAGTTCTGTGCATCACATACAATGACTCAGAGGGTGATGACATGAAGGAATGCTCAGCATCTCTTTCATGTAACCGGTATGCCCAAGAAACAAAAATACAAAGGTGCCTATATGTAGCAACCACACAAGTAGTGGACACCTCGTGGTTGACAGCTAATCTAAAGAGCAACCCACCAACATGCATGGAACTAACTGGGGAAACAACCCACACTAATAATGAAGGCATAGACACATTGGAATATGAGCATCGCCAACTTTCGCCCCTTAATCTAAGAACATCAATAGGGAGAAGTTGGACACTTCTAAGAAATTCAAATAGACATTCGTGATTTTGGATCTCTCCCTTTTGATTCAGTCATGGGGGAGATGGCCACCTATGCTGATCATTCGGGGCCCTCAGTTCTTTTACATTTTTTATTTTACACGTTTTTTTACACATTTTTGTTTTACGCATTTTTGTTTTACAAATTTCTTTAAATTTTTTTTTTGTTTTTGTTTTACAACATCGTTCATACTTTTTCATTTCTTTGTGTGTGTGTGTGTGTGTGTTTGTGTGTTATCCATCTTGTAAGTTTGTCACCCAATAAGTGTTCTTCATGATGGTATGAACTGTTTTTCTAATTGATTGCTAATATTTGATTTTTACCTTTAAGTTATGATGTAGATACTAAGGTATGTTTCTTTTGATATAATAGGAAATGAGTCCACTTCATCCATACATCCACAAAAGTCTATGGTCTCTCTTGGCTTGTAACTGTAAAGTCCCTTTCTAATAAGAACATTAACGAATTGGTGAATGGGTATTTCTCAAACTAAGGAAGGAATCAAGAATTGAAAAGGATGTGACTTCAAGGGAACTTGATGCATTTGTGTTGGCCATTCTCTTGGGTGCTTGGATGTTTTCTTCTTGAGTTTTCTTACTGTTTCTACATTACCCAATTATCAGGAAGTTGAGTTAATAAAAATAACAAAGTCTTTGCATGGTATGGTTCTCACGCATAAACACATAAATGAAAAAAATGTGAGAATTCAAAGCACACCCCTTAGACAAAATAATCATGTGGGCTACAAGCACTAGTTATGGAATTGAAATAAACATGTTCCCTCTAACTCAGGCCCTTCTTGCTTTCCATTCTCTCCTCCTTCGGTTCGTCGGAATGGTGGTGGCTCTTTGGAGATGCATTCTTGTTACTTCAAGAGGATGGATTGGATGAATGCATTAATGTGAAGTCACTGGATGTGTTTTGTTTGAGGCTAGACTTGGAATGGGATCTACTAAGTCACATTAATCATGAAACACACAAGGGGCTGTACGCCACCTTGTTCTTGAGACTCCTTTCCATCCTTCTTTCCTCATCTATCACCTCATTGTCGGTTGTATCATTAGTGTATATCTTGGTGGATGCATCATTTTCTTTTTGGTAAATTCTTGTAGTTAAGACTTTAACTCTTGTTCCAAAGGACATTCCCAGAGCCTACGAACTCTTTGAATGTGAGTTTGTCAGGGCGTTAAGGGCATGAGCCTGCTTTGGGGAGGACCCACTGGCATTCCTATTTGGTGCGCTAGTTAAATTCTTTCCCTTTACATTTTTGCAATCAATTCTATTTTATTCATTTCCATCTTGACATCCACTTCATCGACGTTATAGTTGTCTCTTTTTCTCCATCTTTCTTGTTCTTTTTCTTTATCCATTCTATCGCTACCGGAGGCTTTCTCTTCGTCATGGGGGTCTTGGTCCAATTTTTTTGATTTTCTCCTAAACCCTACACCATCGGTAGTCATCATTAATGTATCTCCGGATCCGTATCAGCCATACCACAACCCAGACAATGGACCTTTTACCGAAGCAACATATTAATTACATGATGATTCATTTACCCTTGCTAATATAATACTATGTTGTGTGTGCAGATGACAATCGTGCAACAATGGATTGGATCTGCAGGAAACACTTGGAATGGATCGGTGCTGAAGCAACTATGCAAGGAACGAGATCTATGGCGCACTTACGGATGGACAACGAAAGGTGCAATCTTGGCATTGGCAGTAGCAGACTTCTTTTCTCTTCTCTCTTCTCTCTCAGCTACCAAATGAGGCCTAATGTCAAATGTATAAGGTGTTCACTCTTGTTGTCATGAACACCAGTTTTGTTTTGTCTTGTAATGATGATCCGTTCACATGTCATCCCACTCACCATTAGTTCCATTTGAGTTAATAATCCCATACCTTCCCAATATTATTGTAAGGAACTCGAGGACAATTTTTCATTCAGTCATGGGGGTATGATGGGACGCGATATTGCATGGGCTGCGATATCACGTCATCCCCCGCGATATCGCGGTGCACCGCCAAGTCTATAAATAAGAGGTGGCTCTCCCTTGTTTCTTATTCTAGGCCTAGACTGTAGTGAAACTTTGGTAGTTTTACCTCTCCAGAGATAGAATAATTTCCATGAGCCCGCAGTAGAAACTCCAAAGTGAAAAGATCTTTATTCGAGCAAATACTGTACCTGAACACAAGTTTGTGTACAGCAATAAAGATGAACTATTGGATAAACCTTGCAGTGCATGGACTAAGATAAATAGGCTAAATAGGACTTTATTTACTGTTATTTATTGTTTATCATTTAAATGTTTTATTAGTTAATTAAATCTCTCTCAACTCTTCTCCTGTACTTAAGTGCATTCAGTACGATCGCTTTGAGCACGTGCGTTACGCTTGGTATTCCCAGTAACGAATAATGTTTGGTAGCCAAGGTTGCATTGGTTTAGGGTGTGAACGGTAAGTGGAAACTAATGCTAATGCTAGGTTAATTAAGGCTTAGTTAGTTAGTTAAAGTTAGTCAATTAGTCTCTTCACCCTTCATCTCATTAGCATAAAAATCACATACCTCAGACTTACTTAACCATACAACCATGACAACTACAAGTAAGTCTAGGAAGATAATGAATGATTAACCTTAAGTGTTCCATAAGGCGTGTAGGCACTTAGTCTACAGAGTTCGACCAAATTGCATGTGTAACGCTCATATTCGTATGGTTGAGTGTAGGGGTACCTCGTCACTCATCAGTTGTCTTCCCAAGCTTACTCATATGACATGATTGTATGGTTAAGTAAACTTAAGGTATATCATTTTTATGCTTTTTATGTTTTATGTCCTAGTGCTAAAAAGGGAGAAATGAAATAATTAAGTAACTAATTTAATTTAACTAATTAGATAGGTTCTAACTAGTCCTAACACTAGCATTTGTTCCCACTCTCCGTACACATCCTGAACCAATGTAACACTACTGGGATTACCAAACGCTAGTCGTTACTGGGTTACCAAGTGTTCCACATATGCTTGAAGTGGTTGTATTGAGTGTGCTTACTTGTTGAAAATTACTAAATCAATAAAATATCCAATTCACTAATGAAAGCATTAAATAACATTAAATGCAATAAATAAGCTATTCTGAATGTTGCAAGGTTTATCACAAAGTTCATCTTTATTTTTTGCCACAAGGTGTGCTCAGGTACACAATGCTGGAATAAATATTTGTTCACTTTAAAACTCCTACTGTGGACACGCAGAAATAATTCTAACTCTGGAAAGGGAAAACTGCAAGAGTTCAAGTAAGGGACTAAGAAACTAACTATCTAATTGCCAAAAGCAAGTGTGCCCACCTCTTATTTATAGGCAATGAGACAGTTTCTGACATCAGATGTCCGATATCGCTTGGCAGGCTCTGATATTGCAGGCTCGATATAGCGGATGCAATATCGCGGTCTCAATATCATGACCCATCAACTAGATTTATATTCCTATCATTGTTTAGACTTAGATTTATTTCTCATCTCTTATTTTAAATATGCTTAGAAGTAATATGAGCCAACAACATTAAGAAATCATATACCTCACTGAGAACTAATAGAAACACCTAGGAGAGATGTAGAAGACTCCAAACCTAGGTAGAACTCAAGGCCTAGAGCTTTCGTAGAACCACAAGAGAATGAATCATGTAGTCACAAATGGAGAACTAGCTAGCATCATTCTCCAATTATTTCCTCTTCCTCCTCATGATCATCAGTAGAATTTGATAAGAGGGAATGAAGATCCAAGAAAATTTGATATGGAAAGATGTAAGGATCATGAGAGACATGAATATTAAAGAAGGTATCCTCATGAAGAAGAAGATGATTATGAACAACAAAGAGATATGATCAGGCATGAAGAAAGAGAATGACACTATGAGCATCAAAGGGATCACAACTACAACACAGCTTACAAACTTGATGATTATGAAGAACCTCTACTAGCCTATTAGTATTAACATTGTCATTGTTATCAGCATCATTTTGCTACTAGATGTTTCAAGTTTAGGGCAGGGTCTCTTAGCATGAGCATGCATAGCCTTCAATACTTTAGCTAAAATAAAATTTGGTGAACATCTATGTAAATGTAAGCTTCAACAAGAATGTGGCAGACGTCTACATAAGCTTTGAAAAGGGCATTTTGTGGACATTGTATTGTAAGAAGGTTAGAGTTATGGTTAAGGTTATGAAACCCACACACATATGTTCATGCTCACTTTCAGTGTACATGTGTATGCTTTCTTCAATTTGTTTGGGGTAATTAGACCCTTCCTTCATCTTCTAGATGATGCTTATGTATAGGGGGTCTTCTAATGATATGCCACAAAGGTGCTTTGGGAAAATTGGTTTGTTGTTCTTCTTCTTGGCCTTCTTTCTTGATGATTGATCATTACTGGACTTCTTCCAGTGACATGACATGGAGAAGCTCTGGAAAATTAGCTCAGTTGCCCTCATTGGCATGCTTCTTGTTATCCATGTTTCAATGAAACCTCCAACAACAAAAACAATGAAAATGGTGAGTTGGTGACAGGAAACACATTTGCAATTATTCAATGAAACCCAGAAGTACAAATGAGAACCCTAGAAGCACAATAACCTCCCCATATTTAGGGAAAAAAAGATGCAAAGCACTTATTGTAGCATAGTAGAGAGTAATGTGAGTAATAGTCTTGTAAGAAATATATATATACATATATGCTACATTAGGCTTTTATATCATTTATGTTGGGAATAAGTGTTCTAAGGCAAAGGATAGGTAATCTAGTAGTATTACTTGTTTAATTAAAAAGTCTAAAGATTATTTCATCAAAGTGCACAAAGTTGATAATAGTAATAATTAATATTTATGAGTTAAAGTTCAAGGCATTTCAAAGGTTCTTTATTGCTTTTTGTTATTTTGCTTCAAAGGATTCTTCTATTTACAATTCATCTTTCATGAAAGTATCCTTATTAGTANTTCGTTATTTCCGTACACAAACTTGTGTTCAGGTATAATATTTGCTCGAATAAAGATTTGTTCACTTTGGAGTTCCTACTGCGGGCACATGGAAATTATTCTATCTCTGGAGAGGTAAAATTGCTAGAGTTTCACTATGGTCTAGGCCTAAACTTGGAAACAAGGGAGAGCCGCCTCTTATTTATAGACTTGGCAGTGCACCGTGATATCATGGCCCATGCGATATCGTGTCCCATCATACCCCCATCCCCCACGATATCGTTTACATAATATTGTGACCCATGCGATATTGCGTCCCATCATACCCCCATGACTGAATGAAAACTTGTCCTCGAGTCCCTTACAAAACATTGGGAAGGTATGGGATTATTGACTCAAATGGAACTAATGGTGAATGGGATGACATGTGAACGGATCATCATTACAAGATATGACAAAATTGGTGCTCATGACAACAAGAGTGAACACCTTATACAATTGACATCAGGCCTCATTTGGCAGCTGAGAGAGAAGAGAAAAGAAGTCTGCTGCTACCAATGCCAAGATTGTGCCTTTTGATGTCCATCCATAAGCATGTCATCGATATCGTTCCTTGCATAGCTGCTTCAGCATCGATCCATTCCAAGTGTTTCTTCCAAATCCAATCTGTTGTTGCATGATTGCCATCTACACATACAACACGATCTTATATTAGCAAGGGTAAATGAATCATCATGCAATTGATACCTTACTTCAGCATTCGCTGGGTTGTGGTATGGCTGATTGTGGATCTAGAGATATAAGATTTGGTAACTACTGAAGGTGTAGGGGCTAGGAGAAAATCAAAAAAATTGGACCAGGACCCCCATGACTAAGAGCGAACCTCTGGTAGCGATAGAATGGAGGAAGAAAAAGAACAAGAAAGATGGAGAAAAAGAGACAACTATAACATTGATGAAATGGATGTCAAGATGGAAATGAACAAGAGAGAGTGGATTGTAAAAATGTTAAGGGAAAGAATTTAACTGGTGCAGCAAATAGAAATGCTAGTGGGTCCTCCCCAAAGCAGGCTCATGCCCATAATTCCCTAACAAACCCATAGTCAAAGAGTCCGTAGGCTCTAAGAATGTCATTTGGAACAAGAGTTAAAGTCTTAACCGTAAGAATTTACCAAAAAGAAAATGATGCATCCACCAAGATATACACTAATGATACAACCAACAATGAGGTGAACAATGGAGGAAGAAGGATAGAAAGAAAAAAATGGAATGGAATCTCAAGAACAAGGTGGTGTATAGCCCCTTGTGTAGTTAATGATTAATGTGACTTACTAAATCCCATTC
>MNCI01033129.1:0-18435 GCA_015680685.1 Gnetum montanum
TGATAGTCATTGTGTGAGATGCTAAGTGTAACCAATCAATCACATTGAATTTTTGTAGCAAAAATGCCAAAAACTCCTTCACCCCTAGCCTAAACCATAGAGATCCACATTCTAACATCATGTGGATAGGCAAGGTGCTAGGCCTTAATGTGTGAATGTAACATAAGAGCCTGACAAGAATGATCACCACTAGGATTGGCTTCAGGAAGGCCTAGCACAACCCAACAATGACCATTAAAACCTGGCATGATCCATAACTAAAATATAAAAATTAAGTAAACTTAAAGCCATAATACCAATGTTTCCACTAACAAAGTATACCACTTACAACCCTTAGAACCAAAAATGAGACATAGCAAAAATTGGGGGAAAAGGCCAAACAGCCCATGAACACTGATGGAACCTTGAGGATGGAAAAATGCATACAATTTTAGAAATTTTATGTAAAATATTTGAAATGATGAGGATTATCGTATAACAATATCTAGCCTCCAACAATAATAGGCATAAAACTCCAATTTGAATTTGACAAAGTTTCAATTAAAAATCCTAGTTTACAATGAAATTAGCTATACTAAAAACCCTATGGGGGCTAGTTAAAAATTTAGAAAAATTCAAATCATAGTTGGAAACCAAAATAAAAGCTATAAATAACCATAGGAGTTTTTAACATTGCATAAAAAACTACAAGAAATAGGCCAACGCTACTCATACACCCTTGGGGGGGGGGGGGGGGGGGGGGGGGTTGTGATAACAATAGTCAAAATAGCAACTATATGGGATAGTCAAAATTTTTTCTAAATCTAAATACTATGCACACACAACATTCAACCAAAATTAACATTAATATTACAATACCAAGATTGGGAAAAATTCACAAAACAACCTAGAAAGATTTTGAAATTTAATAAAAAAATCCCAAATTGTAGAAAAATGGTTATAATAGAACACTAAGAAAAATATGATTTTTTTTTTAAATTTCAAAAACTAATGCCAAACAATGCCCTCCCCTCCCCCCTCCCCCCAACACCCCTCCACCCCCCACCCCACCCTCCCCCAACCCCATGCATCCCTAGGAAGCTAGGACATTGGTAGAAAAACATTTTCCAATATTAACACTACCCAAGTTTGAGGGGTTAAAGCAGCAAAAAATCAAAGATCAATTGTGCACTGACTTACTAGAAAATTACAGCAAGTTAGAATTCAGTGATTCCATGGCCATTCTAACTAGTGAACAATAAACAACAAATCCTAACCCCAAAAACAAAAAAAAAAATTCATGCTGATTTCTTAAAAAAGAATTGGGAAGTAGGGCTATTTTAACAACAAAAATCAAAAATCCATCATGCACTGACTTATAGAAGACTTTGTAGAAAATTTATTGTAAGTCAGAAACTAGTTGTTTAGCCACCATTTCAACTATTAAGAAATGTATCTTATGGCCTCGAAAATTAAAAATTCCTAGCCAGTTTCCTATGAGAAAATAGAAAAGAGACATTGATTTTTCATAGGAAATAATAAAAATTACAAAAGATAGGGGCAAAAAAAAATTTGTAATCTAACATAAACCAATCTTAAAGCCAAATCAACACTATAACCACACAATCAAGACCAAAATCTAGTGTAGCAATTTTTCAAAAACAAATTCCATGGAAATAACAAGCCAAACCAATCTAAAATGCCTAGGTTTCATGTAAGAAAACTACAAAAAATAGCTAGGGATGGTGTACCTAGAAGTCATGGTTGATGATCCTTCCTCAAGAAAGCTCTTTGGTAGTAGTGTCAATCTTCACTAAAGATTGATTTTTTTTGGTGGATTCCATCCTCTTTGACATTTTATATTAAGAGTGCAAAAAACCTCCAAAATCGTTGAACCTTCTTGTAGCTACATTGCTTCTTGATGCAGGATGGGCAAACAACACTGGGATGGACAAGGATTGAAGTTCAAATCAATGAAAAGCCTCTGATTCTTTGTGCTTCCTACAAGGGATGGTTAGAAAATTCAATTTTGGTAAAACTGATTTCTGAGTATTACTCCCGAACTTATGCATTGCCCATCAAAATCCCATTTCCAAAACACCCACACAACTCCCACATAACTTGATGTTCACAATTAGAAGGTAAGAGTTATGTTGGATTAGTGGGAAGATGAATTTTTAATAATAATTTAAGTTTAGATGGGTGCCACTAGACACCTTCCAAATAGATCATAAAAATCATAACATATTAAGATTTAAGCATTCCAACTAGGACTACACTAGGGTTAACCCTCTAAAAAGCCTTGGGATATATTCCAAACTTCAATTATTGCCAAAACCTACCTCCTAACCATCCCTTCATAACACATTGAAGCTAGAAAAACCCCCTATGCTAAAATGGAAAACCAAAGGTTAACACATTATGAAGTACTAAATATCCAAGAAAGTCAAACCCCTTAACAAAATTTGTTATTTTGTGTAGCCATGCTAGCTTGTCTTACTCCAGGGAAGATAGGACTTTTCAACACTAAACAAGACCCAAATCAACTCTAAAATGATCATGGAAAACCTAAAACCCTAGTAGGAGCCTTTGATAGCTCTAGAAGCTTTTAAAACCTAATAAAAAGTGTTAAAAATCACTTATCTTGGATGAACCACACTACCAGACACCACAACCATCCTAGCATGGGTGATAGGGGTTTATTGATCATAAGTCATAAATAGCCTTCTAAGTTTTATTTGTTCATCTTCATATGTCTCCGGGGTTCTAATGTTGAGTAATTGGGAAAAACTAGGCAAAACCCCATTCTAATCTTGCAGGCATGGTGAGGAGCATTCCAACCACACTAGTTGGCATGGCCCCAACATGGTTGGCTAGGGTTTAACTATCAAATGTAGGAAATGACCTTCCAAATGACACATCTCAACCTTTAGACCTTCCTAGAGCTTGCTCTGGTACCCTTAGAACACTAAATAATAGGCCAAAATAAGTTAGATTTCATTACAACCATGCTAGCCATGCNTCATCATAATCCTTCCATCCATGTTGGCTAGAGTAGTCCATGGAGGATGGTTACATTATGGCTCAAACAACCTCTTGAAATGATAATTCTAAGACCAGATCTTGGCCATAAGAACCAGTAACCTTGAGAACAAAAAAAACTTAGTTGATTCATCATCAAAACTCATTAAAAGTTAAAATTAAAGTGCAACCATGTTTATAAGGACTAGACCCACATTGGCCAATGTGACTTTAGCATGGTTAAGGTTCTAGACCAATTTTGCTAGAACCAAAACACTCCAAATGACTTAGAACTTGACTCGGGAAGTCCAAAACCCTATCAAATTCCTTACAAATTATAAAACCCAAGAAATTGAGTAAAAAATGGTAAATATTCATCATACCCTGCCTCCCTTCCCATCCATGTTGGGACTATGCTAGCCAACATAGTCCAAGGGATATGATCATATAAATACTCAAACAACCTTCAAACTTGATAATTTCATGCCTAAATCCTAACCATGAAAATCAAAAATCCTAGGGACTTAAAAACATGGTAAATTTTCCAATACAACTCATGAAAAATTAAATATCAAGTGCAACTACACTAGGAAGGGCTAAAGCCATGCTACCTAGCATGGCTTTAGCATAGTTAGAATTTCAAAAAGGATGTACTAGCTTCACTTCATTCCAAATGGTCTAGAACCTAATTAGGTAAACTTAGAGCCTTGAAACCTTAAAGCCTACTACAATTTGACTCTGTTTTAACCTTTAGAAGTCAAAATTCTATCCATCCATGCTGGGGCATCACCAACTATGCTGGCTAGTGTAGCTCTAGGGGATAAGGTTTCAAAACCCACTTATGGTAGCATATTTTGACTTTCAAATGATTAATTCACAACCTTGATGCCCCTATGTTTCCTTGAAAAGTCAATAGAACTCATATTTTGACCTCAGGTGCTACAAACACATTTTTCTCATGGAACCATGCTGGCCAATGTAGTCCCAACATGGGTGGTAGTTCTTGAGGGCATTTATGACTTATAGAGGGTCCAAACAACACCAAAATTGACCAAAATTCATCCCTAGTCTATTGTGCTAGTAATACAAACCAAAAAAAACTCCCCAAAACTAGCCATAATAAATTCAAAATCCCACATGTTGACACTACACACACTAGGGCTTACCCTATCCATGCTAGCTAGTGTGGATCTAGCGTGGATGCCAAAAGGAGCCTTGTTTTGACCCTTAAAAAGCCTCAAAATGACCTCTCCAAGTGCCCAAACTCCCTTTTCAACCTTGTAGCCTTCCACCATGGCTCACTAAGGCCTAAAACTGGCAATATTTAATCATGATTGACCAATATTAATCATGTTTTACCCCATGTTATCCACCTTAACTATTTTGGCCTTGTTTCATTGTATTTTGAGTTGATTTGACCTTGGTATACATTATTGACCTTCGTCGCCCTATCATTTGATGTTATTTGGCTTCATTTTTGTCATTTTCTTATCATTTGGAATTGTTTGACCTTAGTTGACCTTGTTTAACATTAGCTTATACCATTGGATATCACTATGATCATGTTTGGTCATATGGAACATCATTGGGTGGGGTCCAACCATCATTTGGACTCCATTTTATCCCATTTGAACATCATTTGGCTCTCACTTGGCTTTTTCCAACATTATTTGGCCTTTAGTTTAACCCATCTACCTTATCTTATCTTCCATGATCATTCTTGACCATGTCTTAGCCTTATCTGACATCATTTGATGGTGTTTGACCATGATTAGGTCATCATTTGGCCTCATTGGACCATCATTTGACCTTCATTTGATGCTATGCTACCATCATTTGGCCTTCTTTTGACCTTGGTTAGCATTTTTTTGCCATGTTTATTTTACCTCTCATGGCCTTTGTTGACCTTGTTTGAACCTTGGTTGACCTCTAATGAAAGCTATTTTGGCTTATTCATGCATTAGCGCTAGAGCATTCTACATTATTTTAGCATTGTTTACCCATTTTATTACATAAGTGTTGCTTAATATGCTTATAATTGATATGAAAGATTGGAGTATGGATACTTGGGAGCAAATTAGCTTGCCTTTGAACCTAAGTGGATCTCATTGTGATGTTGAACAATATAATAACCTTAATCACTTAGATCTTGAACCTAAGAGCCCTGTTGACCACATAGCCTCGATAAAGAAACCTCTTGAGTAGCTAGAGAACCTAGTTAAAACCCTTGACCTCAAGGTTGGTGACATTACCGAGGACTCTCTAATTGAGGTTCCTATTATGACACATGGTGGTTAGGAGAAAACACTAAAACTAAGTTCCTCAATGAAACCTCAATAAGGTCAAGACATCACCAAGGTCCTCCAAAATAAGATTAAGGTCTTTGTCTAGTCATATGAAGATATGCTAGGTCTTGATCCATGTCTAGAGTGATACAACATTGTACTTGATCCTAATAATAAGCTAGTTAAGTAAAAATTTCATAAGATTAGATTGGATTCAGCCTTAACAATTTGTGATAAAATCACAAAACTATACCAAGTTGGTTTCATTTGAGCTATTGATTACATAAAATGGGTTCCCAATATAGTGGTACTCTCTAAGAAAAATGGGGGTATATGTATCTGTATTGATTTTTAGGACCTAAATAGGATAATGATCAAAGATGACTTTCCATGGCCTAGCATTGGCACAACTTACTGATTCAACAATCAGGCATGCCTTGTTATCCTTCATGAATGGGTTTTCAATATACAACCAAGTTAATATTAACCCAGAGCATCAACTTTATATGACCTTCATGACCCCTTGGGAAACCTTTTGTTACACCATGATGCCCTTTGGTCTTAAGAACACAAGTGCCACTTATCAACAAGCCATGACATATATCTTTAGTGATTATATGTTAGGATTTCTTAATGACTATGTGGAAGATATAGTTGTTAAATCCAAAATGGCCAATGATCATGCACATGACCTTAACCTCATGCTAAAATGATGTCTCAAATATGAGCTTAGGCTTAATCCTAATAAGTATGTCTTTGATGTTAAAAATGGTAAGATGCTCAACTTTGTAGTGTTTGAAGCAGGAATACATGTTGATCATAATAAGGTTAAGAGCATATCCAACTTGGTAGCACTAACTAACCTTAAGGAGCTTTGGGGATTGCAAGATAGTTTGTAATTTATCTGTAGGTTCATCACTAGCCTTACAGATAAATTATGATCCATGCAATAATTACTTAAGAAAGGAGTTCAATATGAGTGGATGGCTTAATGCCAAGAAGCCTTTAAAAACCTTAAGCAAGAATTGACATAGCTACCCATGATCTATCCACTACAAAAGGATAGACATTTTAACATCTACCTTACTATCTCTAACACATCCATTGCCTCTCTACTCTTTCAAAAGTCGGATGATGAAGTAGGGTTGCCCATATACTACCTAAGCCATTCATTAATTGCCTATGAGACTTGATACATTGAAGTTGAGAAGTATTGTATAACCCTATTCTTGTCATTGAAGAAGTGGAGATACTACCTCTTTAGGAGTCAAGTCAATGTCATTTGCAAGGACAATGTGCTTAGAGTCATAATGATCAATATTTATGAAAGTGGTTGTATAGCTTATTGGAAATACATAACAATTAAATTTGATCTCGATTACATATCTTAAGTGTTAACCAAAGGCCAAGATATAGCTACACAACTTACCATTTCTCCAATAAAAGACCATGTAGCCACTAACTCTTAATTCCTTGATGAACATGTCAACATTGTTAACGAGGTACCCAAGGACTAGGAGGCAATCATGCACTTTGATAGAGCTTCAACTACCCATGGAACTAGTGTTTTTGCTATCATAACATCACCTTCTAGTGAAATCCAACCCTTCACCTACCACTTTGAATTCCCATGTACCAAAAATGTGGTGGAATATGAAGGATTGATTAGGGAAATGATGGTAGCTCATGACCTATGAATCAAACACCTAATGAGTAAAGATGATTTACAAGTTTTGGTTAACCAAGGAATAGAGGTCTGTGCATGTAAAGCCAAACATTTGCAACCTTACTATGATCTAGACAAGAAACTAATGCAACAATTTACAAATGTTGGTATCCAACATATACTGCAAATCGAGAACACATTAGCCAATGGCATTGTGACCTTAGCCCTAAGTATGATGTCTGATGTATTTAGCAAGTTACCCTTCTTAACCATGAACTATTCCATTTCCATTACACATAACACTAAGGATGACTTTATAGCATCTTTCAATACCACTCCTCACAAGGAATGATATGACAATATCAAGTTTTACATGATGCATGGTGAATCCCCACAAGGCCTAACTACTTCTCAAAAGGACATTGTATGTAAAAATAAAAATAGTATGTGATTGTAGACAATAACACATTATGTCGATAGCCTTATGATGGTGTACTATTAGTATTCTTGGCCAAAATTGAAGCCTACATAGTCCTTGAGCAAGTTCATGAAGGTTTATGTGGGGTACATATAGGGCCTATGGCCATGGCTACTAAGATTAGTCAATCAGACTATTATATGCCTTATGTGAAAAGTGACTGCCTACAGAAGGTTAAAACTTGTGCTACCTATCAATGGCATAGTAACCTAATACATGTGCCACCAACTGAGTTACATACTACTTAAATAACTTGGTCATTTCAATGATGGGAACTTAACATCATTGGACCTATAATGCCTAAGTCATTTTTCAGATATACCTTCATCATCGTTGCAACTGAATACTTTCAAAATGGGTTAAAGCTATTCCCCTTAAGAAGATAATGTTTCAACAAGTTTATATTTTCTTACTTGACAACATAGTAGCCCATTTTGGCATACCTATGACCATAGTCATAGATAATGGACTATAATTTGATAGCCAAGAAACGCAAGCCTTGTGTTAAGACTTAGGCATCATGCATTCCTTTTCATCACCGTACTACCCTCAAGCCAATGAACAATTTGAAGCTACCAATAAGGCTATCATAAACTTGCTTAAAAAGATGCTAAATAATAGTAGGCACAAGTGGGATGAGTAGCTTATCCACACACTTTGGGCCTATTGAACTACCTATCAGAACTTATCTAGTGTAATCCCATATAGCTTGGTTTATGGATTTGAAGTTATTTTACCTCTTGAATTGCAAGTTCCATCACTCATAGTCACCTTATCAAAGTTCATCAATGATAAGCAAAATAAGGAGCTACTTACCATTGACCTAGATTTGGTGGAAGAGTAGTGGATACAAATGCTTACTCACATCAAATGGTGCCAAGAGAGGTAGAAGCAACAACATCGCCATGACCTGAACAAATAGAAGATCAATGAGGAAGACCTGGTTCTTAAGGCCATTTTTGAGCATGCTCTCAGCCAATTGAGAAGGGCCTTTCTTGATCATCAAGTCCTATGACAATGGAGCCTTCAAAGTTGTAGATATAGATGGAAATGAATTGGCAAATCCGGTCAACCATTCCTATCTAAAGCCTTATCACATCTAACATGACCTTATGTGCAGGTACAAATCCATAGTTAACATTGATGACCTATATACTAAATAAAAATCAAGCCTACACATTATTTTTTTATCTCTACCTCTCTATATTTTGCACTATTAATGAACTATAAGCTTTATAAATTTGATGCACATTGCATAGATATCTCCTTGTTATAAATATTGTGACCTATGATGACCTAGTCTACTAACTACCTTGTGTAGTCCTATGCATTATCTTATAACAACATGATTTCTTTATTCCATTTCTTATTCTCTTAGAGTGGTGCTTACAAGATGAAGCTTGAAGTTATCGTGTAGGTGCAACTCATCACAACAACAAGTTATAATGTGACCTTAATGCACAAGATTTAGTAATATTGTCCAACCATACCATGAGCACTTATTTCACATCATTATCATTATCATTCCTCAAGCCCAACACCATAGCTTGGTTATAACCTTCCTCACCTTGAACAATAATGATGACTAATGTCAGACACTCATGCATTATGTCCATGTGACATTTCCTTCATCATGCTCCACCATCAAGTCCATTGAATGTAACACATATCATTCAATGGAAAGAATAGATCCAACCTAGCATTGGTAATGAAATCCAATGAAGGTTTCACCCCAAAAAAATGAGAAAGAAAATTTCCAAGAAGTTGAAAGGATAATGAAGACCAAGAGATAAATCAATGGCTCCAAACAAGCAAAGGAAAAAACCTAATGGCCAATGAAACCTTGGAGTAAGATGTTGGTTCCTCAAAAAAATTACTGAGTAACCAATACTTTGAAGCACAAAGTGTAGAAACTACACCGACTAGCCAAAATGTCATTGCTATAACCACAACAATGATTGTCAATTTTTGGAATTCATTGTTAATCCTTATGAATATTTCCTCATGACCAAGTACAACCTTTAACCTCTATCACCTTGGCATAACCTCATCTCATCACTACAAGCACTCTTGGGCATGGTTTGACACTATAGAATTAAGCATGGAAGAAATGCTAGTGATGGACTTGTAGTGGTGTTTTGTATTCTTTATTGATGTTCCTTGGATCAATGCTCCAAACATAAACAAAAAGAGGCCAATGTAACACCACAAAGAAAGTGCATGTTGCAACCCCCCTTCCTTTGGAATTATAACCTTCACCCCTACACTTAAGGTTGGATTCTCATTGTAAAATGTGAGGTTCGTAGACCCATGAGTTACAATCTTGTATACTTGGATTTTTGGGGCTGAAAAAAATGCCTTATAAGTCACATTAGCCTTGCTTCCCAAGTGGAAAAAGTCACCTCATGCATGTATTTACACTTGGAAAGGCTGAAAATGCCTTGGGGCT
Source organism: Gnetum montanum (assembly GCA_015680685.1). Classification (NCBI taxonomy): domain Eukaryota; kingdom Viridiplantae; phylum Streptophyta; class Gnetopsida; order Gnetales; family Gnetaceae; genus Gnetum; species Gnetum montanum. The sequence continues at coordinate 9,879 of MNCI01033129.1, forward strand.
GACAAATAAGACATTTTTATGGGTTTTTATGGGGGTATATCCTCAACTACGCTGGAACCACCTACTCCTAATGTGGATGGTGTTGCGTTTTCATTTTTCCAACAAAACCCAGCATAGTTACCACAAAACCAAACGTGGATGTCTCAAGGTCAACATTGGAGTTATGGGACTTTTCACTCTCTCATGAAGTCAGTGTTAAAGTCAATGAGGATTTCACTCTTCACACAACTCCAATGTTGCCTCACCAATTCTAGCATAGACCACACATCTCCAACATTTTTGGGTGAGGCTAGCATTTTTTGAAAATTTTGTTTATCATTTATGATATCCAACATGGTTTTGATGACATTGGGGATATCAAAAATTACCATAAATGGAAACTACATTAGAGGTAAAGGCTTGCTACACCTACACATGATTCCAATATGTCAGTAATCATGGCAAAAATTGGTAGCCAAAAGTCAGTAGCTATGTAACTTATAAAAGCCCATCTCAAACACCTTAAATAGGTTATTTGGTTTTGGAGCTCTTATATTTTGAACTCATAAAGTTTTTGGCAATCCTTGAGCACTAGAACCTTTGGTAATTTTGAGCATTTTACAACCTTTGAGTATTTGGCAAGACTTTTGATGCAAACCTCCAACTACCTAAGCATAAAGACTCTCAGTGTAGTATCCACTTTTACAATAAAATTTTAGCATACACCTTACCCATTAGTGACCAACACTATAAATCTATTCTAGAAACTTACAAGAAGTTTTGATCTTGGAAGTTCGAAAGTACCTAGATCATGGAGCTAACTATAGAGTGCAAACTACAAGCTTCAACAAGCTTCAAAATCCATCCGAGCAAACTCCTCGTGCATTAAGACATAATTTGTACACATTTCAAACTTTTTATTCTTAATATTTTCATTATAAAAAAAATTTACAATTAATTTATTGTGAAAATTATCATGATTTTATTTTGTGCATTCATTTTTAGAGTAGCTCTACATTACTTCTACCATTTATTTACCCTTGTTTATACTTTTCATGTCTCTAGGTGATTGACAAGATCATCCAGGGTGTATTGGATCCCCTTTCTTGAAGGCCCTTGGGATTCAAGGTTAAAACTATTCTACACCTAGGATTTTCAATTTTCCAACGATTAAATTTTTTATACACAACAAGGAAATTATTTGTAGATTTGAAGAAATTCAAAATGAAAGCAACACCTTTCATCCCATATTTTTCAAGTTGTTTCTCCAAGCATGTACAAAGAATATATAACTAGGCTATTACTTATTTTTCATCTTACAATTGTACATTCATGACCTAGCTTTTAGATGAATTCTCTATGTTAATGAATGATAAATCAATTTATGTTTAAGAATGGGTTGAGTTTCCACAGTGCTCAAATATTTCACTCAAGAAGAACATTAATGAAAAGAGCCTAATTCAAAATTTTCATTATGAGGATGTTTTAGTGAATTAGCATGAAAACAACATTGAAGGGAGGCTCAAGAGTTTAGAAGAAGAAGAAGAAGAAGAACCTAAGTAATACAAAAGTTCAAAGGACCTTAAGGAAAGATGGGTTTAGAATGATGAAGTGTAGACCATTGTATCTACCTAAGGGACAACTAAGCTTAAATATGATAGAGCTTTAGATCAAAAAGTTCTAATGAAAATCATAATCACTATACAATGTCAACAAGTCTCATCACCTTAGCTTTAGATTAATCTATTTAAATTATTATAGGATTAGGGTTTTTTCATTCTTGTTTAGCCTTAGGCTACAACAATTTTTCCCCACAAAAATACTTAAGCTTTTACTTAATTTTTCTTATGTCTATATGTGAATGTTGCAAGAATAATGTTATGTTTTTATTTGAAAAAATTGTTATTGCAACAATAGCTACTTTTATGGAATAACAAAGGACCTGGATTATTTGGTTTATTTCTTTGTATGATATCCCATGACTTTCAAAGATCAATAGACTTAGATGATGAGATTAAGCTAAGATGTACTACACCATATTTACGTTCAAAAAGTGAGCCCTAAGTAGAGGAAAATTTTAGGAAAATTTTCTATGAATATGTTGTAAAGATTAAAGTCTTTGAGATTAATTTTTTTTTATTTCTTGATAATCCCAATAGCTTTATTACTTAGTTCACCTAGTAGCATAATACTTGGTAATTTCAAGATTAGGTACGTGAGTTCAAGACATATATGGTAAGTTATGAAAAGACACTCATCATCCTTAGGATAGTTAGGATTTAATTTTCTTATTAATTAGATTAAATAAATAATTTCTATATTATTGATTAATTTAGTTCAAGGCCCCAACAACTTTATAATCATATGCCTCACTTTGGACTAAACCATATGTGACAAAGCTACCACTAGTCCAAAGTGGCAAAATAGTTGACCTACCATCAATGCTTCATGATCTACATACCACACTAGTTCCATCCATAGAATTTGATCAAATAATGTGTGTATGATTGTGATTTGTATGATTGGTTGTAGAGGATACCCACCTCTTGTCATTGGCGTTATTGCCAAGGATGGTACTAGTGATCTAGATTAGTTATATTATAAACGATTTTTGTAAAATCCATAACAATTGATCATTTAATAAATATTAATATTTTAAGGCACATACATTATTAACTAAAAACATGTCTTCTTCACATAGGGAGGATAGTCCATCACACAATGAGAATAGTGATAGGAGTAATGATAAGATCTATATTAAAGAGAATTAGAATGAACCACTCCAAGCCTAGATCTCATATGCTCATTTCGATCCTTACTATATTCAATGACTATGTTCAACTATAATGTATAACCCTATAGGAGATGAAACAAGTCCTAGAATAAGGAGGGCCTTAAGGTCTGGAACCTCTAGCAAACCTAGAAGAGATGAACTAAGGGATCATAGGTGAAGAAATAGAAGCCATGGTGATTCTCCTAGTTCATGATATTTCTCTTCATCCTCAATGTCTAGTTCTAAAAAATATGAACATAGGTATAGACATTGAGCTCCACTAAGGGATCAAGATGGAGATATAAATGGAGATCAATTATAAGATACAAGATACCAAATAGAGCGTACACAAGATCATCACAATAACAATAATAGAAATACAAATTATGACCAAAATATATCTAATGATGATGAAACCTTATTGACTACTAGAAGCATGATACATATTAGGGAGGTAGTTAGAATACCCCACAAGCATCAAAGGGAAATTTTCATCAAATGACTTGATATGAATAACATTAATAAAAGAAGCTAAAAGTTGGCATAGATCATTGAAACTTGATTCAATCCACCACTGATACATAATGCTTAAGCTCTTCAACAAAAAATACTAAATGTAACCAAGAGTGTCCAATCTAAGAAAAGAAATCCAAGGGTAAAAGTAAGAGAATCATAAACCTCTTAATGTAGCCTTGGGAAGATATTATTCCCTCCTACATAAATGCCTAGACCATGAATTTTCTCAAAATGAGCAACTTCATCATATCATATATGGGCTTCATAATAAAATGAGAAAGATCCTTGAGATCTATGCCCAAGAAAAATTATTAAAGTTTAAAGCCCATTGAATATAAATGCTATTTGATCAAGTGGCAAAATAAGAAAAAACGTTGTGTAAAAGGGAGAGTGTAGAGGAATATAACTAGGATCCAAATCTTCACACAAAGTACATTCATATTTATGATTAAGAAGAAGAGGTAGTTCTTGATGAGTTGATTTTATATAAAATCTTACCAATACAAAAGTTTATTAGTGAGATAAAAGCAAGGGTAGATAAGATATGGGAGTTGATAAATGAAAAAGTTACAACCAACTTCAAAATCATAGAGAAGAAGGAAAAGCTAATAGGATCAAGAGATTAAAACAAGAACTCCTAACCATACAAATCATAAGTGTAGCACTAGCAATCTAGTCGAATTCCATGGAATTAGTCCCTAAATGCATCAATGGTTAAAGATAGTAACTTAGAGATGCAATCATTATCTTCTTGGATTTACTTGTATAAGTTCACTTGTATGGTGAAGTGTGAGCCAAGGCACATGATTTTTATGCATATTTTATATTTTATTTGATTTAATCTAAGTGTAAAACAAAGGCAATTAATTGTAAATTAACTAATTAACTATCTAATACCTTAATCTAACTATCCTAACATAAGCACCTAAGGTCACCTTTCATGCCCATACTAAACTTGTTATAAACACTATTGAGTTACCAAGTGTTAGACTACTAGGTAANTTTTTCACTCAATCCTAGAGCTATGATGAATCATTCAACAAGCTATGTTGATGGGCATGCATCAATGCAACCTCATCGATAATGCCTCATTGATGCATGATTAGATGTATTGACATAGATGCATCAACGCAGTGTGTAGTCTTGCTTATATAAATGTGTTTACCCACCACATTTATGACACGTTAAGTTGATAGAGTAGCTAAGTTCTTATAGTTTTCTTCTACCAGAGTTAGCATTTTCTAGGTGCTTGTAGTAGGACTTCAAGGATTGTACGGATCCTTATTCAAACATCAATGTACCTTAACATCTTTATGTGATGGCAATATAGATGAGATTATTGGAATTCCTTACAACACTTTATTACTTTAATGTTTTCATTCATTGAATTTATTACATATGCATTTTACATTCATGTTCTTAGTTAATTAATACATTTAATAATAATACATAAGTNCAAAATTGGACATCCTTATAAAAATGAACAACCAAGATTATTTAATTATTGAAGACAAAGAGAAGATCAAACAGTGCCAAGAGGTGAAGGCTCCTAAATTATTGAACAACCTTCACTAGGCTCTAGCACATGTGGCAGTGGATGTTGAGGCTAAGGCTATCCTACTTCTTTCAGTGGAAGATCAAAGGCATCAATTCATGCCTTCATCTTCTTCTCCTTGCTCCATGAGTCATACATAGTCCATGCAGCTTCGCTAATATGGGCTAGTATGGAGATGTTTCATGGATGGGCATTGTAGGGAACAACTCCTTCACATTGGTAAACCATGTTGTGAATTATCTCTATTCCACATTGAATGTCTTTATAAGGTTCTACAATTTATGGTAATCATTTATTCTTCTAGCTAGGTTCTTAGCAACTAACTATTGATCTTTGAATTGGCTCCTAAGAACTTCAAGCTAAGTATTAGCTATTTCTAGCTTCTACTTAGTATCCTTGTGATACTTGAACTCAGCCTCATAGAGGAGGTACGAGTTGGTCATTTCCTTTTCCAATCCTAACCTTAGCCTACTAACTATCAGAATCACCAAGTTTCAATAGTGGAGGTTGTAATGCTCCATATACTCGATCATTTTTTTAATTTAAAACTCCTCTAACTGGATCTCTACTTTAGTGTAAGCATACAAACTATCAAATATCGGTAGCCATACATTGCCCTCTTTGCTAGAGTTGTTGGAGAGCCTCATTCATCTTCACCTTGACCAATTGGATTTCCTTCTCATTCACCTCCTTGAGGAGCCCTAACTAGTCCCTGTAATGATTTTTCACTTGTTCAAATTTCAAGGCCTCATTTTTTCAAGTGGCTACCTCAACAGTCATTTTTTGGCAAAGCACTCAAACTTCCTCGATTGATAGATTAATGTTCTCTATTGCCAATCTATTAGATCCATGTTCACCTTGGTGATCTTCTCCTTACAGTATCTTATAAATTCAAAAATCTAGTATTTTTTTTCTTATTGACATTATGTAGGAGATGAATGCCTTCAATCAAGGCAAAGTTCATATTGCAGACTTGCATAAAATCCTTATCGATGTGGCTAGTAATAGATTTTGACAAGGACACATCAAAGACCACCATCTCCTTCGCATTATTAGCCTCTATTAATTAGTTTTGAAGCTATAGAAAATTTTCATCCCATGTGATATCTTAGCTAAGAATGGTAGGATTAATTAGGTAGGCTCTCAATTTTGCAACCTTGGTAGCCAACCATCAATTCTTATTAGTGGTTACCTTGAGTTGGAAATTTTCTATGATGAGCTTGCCCTTGGTTTCTAGTAGCTATGATTGATTTTCCATGATTTTGTCTAGGAAATCAAAGATCTCTAGAAGCAATTACCTAGTCTTCACTAGTCGGTCCAACACTTCCTCATGTTGGGTTGCACTAAGTCTTCTGCTTCACAGTTTTGTAGAATCATGTACATCTTTGAGCACAATAATATCTAGAATAGTTGTCATAAGAGTGTTGACTGCTTTAGCCACTCTATCAACCACCACCTCCACCATTATTTCTTGCCCATGGTGCTACATCACTAGGATAGTAGCCCCCTCACACTCCTCCAAGCACATCAAAAAGGTTGCAACATTTTCAAAAATTTCTAGAAACTCTTCTTACCCAAGGATGGACACCATAACTTCTTGGGCATTTGGATTTGATCTTATGGTTCCATGCATTATTTGGATAAAAAATAATAGGGTGATCTCTTTCAACCAACTTATGGTTCTTGTGACTTCATTAAGATGGTTTAATGCCAATTAGTAGACCAATGGTTCCCTGCCACTTGAATCACCTTACTACTACTACATCAACTATTCATGTAATTTCCTCATGTAGTCAATAGTGATACAAGCCTTTAGTGTTAGCTCTTTGGTAGGTGGTGGTGGTGGCCACTCTTCTTTAAGTAGCTTAACAATTACTTTATCTTTTATCATCTCTTGTTAGGAAGTGATAGGAGAATGCTAGATGGTGTCATTAGAATAATAAGCTATGCCTTCTCTTCTAAAAGGTTTTCTAATTAAGCATAGGAAGGAAAGTATTTTCCTTTCTCACTGGTTCTCTTTGAAGTGCTTCTTAATCTCAAGGAAGATGAGCTGAGGAAGGTTGATCAGGACTTTGTCACTTAGAATGATGCAAGTATAGGCAATGACTTTACTAGGCCTTACCATTGGATTCACATGGTAGGCTACACTCTTGAAATAGGGTCTCTCTACTTTGGTAAGTGCATCATACTTCTTATGGATTACCCCATGGCATCATTGGATTCACTCCTTGTTTACTTATGGGTCTGCTTACATGGGGATCTCTACCAATGTTTTCCTAGTGTGAGGTAGTCCAAGGGCCTCTACAATGGCCTCAATCAAATAGAAGATGCTAATGTCCTTGATCCTAATTGTGGCACTTGCCTATCAGTTGTTCCAAAAAAGATAGGTTTTCTCCATGTACCACTTCCCATTGGAAGTGAGGATGGACCACATGGGAGACTGCTACAGTTGAGTCTTGACCTTCTTTGGTGCCAAGTCCAAGCAAGGATCAAAGTTAAGTTCCTAAAGAACCAAACTCTAGACCTTCTTGGAATAGATTCAACCAAGGCAAGCCTTAGTCAATGTAACCTATATATTTTTCCTAAACCTTGGCACCTCATCCTACCTCAACTCATCTATCTTCATTATGGGAATCTGATGGACAAATTCCACTTTAGGCTTCTCCCGAAGAGNCTCAGTTTACTCTCAAATCTATTGTTTTCCACCATGAAACATCTAGTTTTTACACGCCTTGGCAATAAAACTCCATTCAAATTTGTTTTACCTAACAAATTCCAAGTTCTGTTCAATGCTTTGCCCCTAATCTAGNGTTTTATGTATAACTTTTAATCCATTTGATACCTTTTCTCATTTGGGAAAGTTACACTTAGGCTAGTTGTGATCATGGAAGATTGGTTATTTTATTATTATTTTATTCATTTAGCTACTTGATTTTGTGGATGAGGTTTAACTTAGTGTGGATTGGTGATTTTTAATATTATTTTATTCGTTAAACCTTGGGAGTTACAAAAATTTCAAAAACATTTCCATCATAAACCAAAGGTTTATGGCTTCCACAATGTAAAGCTCACCTTCGATAACTTGAGGGCCAAAGAACAAGATGATTTAGATAAGAAACTTGAAAGTTATGATTGTGGGAAGGCTCTAGGCTTTGAAAATTACAAAAAATTCCCTTATGTCATGAGACAAATGTGAAAATTTGGCTAAGTGTTGATGCATATTTATACTATTTTTGCTATGTGTTGATACATCTAGTTGCATCAATACATTCAGCGATGTCAATGTAGCCATACAAAAAAAAATCACTTTAAAAACTAAGTATGGAAAAAGAGTTTGATAATGATATTGGAGTCTAGGGAAAGCTAGAAAATCCTAGATTAGGGGCAAAGCATTGAACAGAACTTGGAATTTGTTAGGTAAAACAAATTTGAATGGAGTTTGATTGCCAAGGCGTGTAAAAACTAGATGTTTCATGGTGGAAAACAATAGATTTGAGAGTAAACTGAGTATGGGATAGGAAATTTAACCTTCCAAAACAAAAAGTAAGCAAGTGGATCCTTCCCATAGCAAGCCCATGTCCTCATACCAAGGGGTCCATAGGCCCCAAGGATGATTAATGGTCATGGATTGTCAAAAATCAAATCACCTAAGAAACCACCAAAGAATTAAGACAAATAGAAATGGACNGAATCACCTAAGAAACCACCAAAGAATTAAGACAAATAGAAATGGA
>MNCI01033132.1:0-44649 GCA_015680685.1 Gnetum montanum
CATCTTCTTCGTGTTGAGGCTCTATGGGAGGTAGTTGTAAGGCTTTATCTTTAACCATGAGAAGTTGGGATATGAGTTTATGATGGTTTTCAGATAGTGGGATTATGTCAAATGCTGAAGGGATAAACTCACGTCCTCCTTTGTGGATGAATTCATATTCTTGCTTAGCTTCCCTCTCCATACGATCAATGGGCAAGTTGGCTTGGATTTTTACACAAATGAAATTATATTGTTCAGGTGTAAGAGTTGTATGAATGGGGCCTTTGCCTTGTAGCCTGAGGGATTGGCGTGTAGGGCCTTGAGGATTTATGTGTTCAGTGACGGTTATGGATTCTGTAGCAATCATAGGGTTTGAAGCAATTAGTAGCATTACTGGGTTGACTTGGGAAGATTCCATGATAAACGTGAATGGACTGGGATAGATGAATGGAGTTTTGATAAGTAGTAAGGCTATGATTAATAACAAGAAAGTGGCCCTCCTTCTAGCGCCAAAAACTGTACTGACCTAAATCGTCGGTGTAAGGCTGGAAGGGAAACAAACACCGAGGGATCATTGGGCAGCCACAGCGGACCCTGCCTTCGCTTGAGGGCAAGCTGGAAAAGGAACGAAGGCAGCATGCCTTGGATGGTTTGCACGCAAATCAACCAAGGACTTCCCCAAGCGTAAGCTATGGCTAGCGCTTGGGTTATCGTAAGTGGTGTAAACGGAATATGAACAACGATACGAAATGTAAATAAAGTGTACTGAATTATGAATAAAGCGTAAACAAAGTTATATTGTAAACAGAAGATAAACTACAGTAAATAATGTAAATGAGAGGCAAAAATGAAACTGTATTGTATTGTTTTTAAACAAGAATATGCACCGGTCAAAGCGTAGTTGCACAAGTGTGGATGGCAAGTCAAATGCCTAGCCCCGGAATGATGTGACACAATGATGTGACGATGAAATGTGATTAATGTGAGAAGAAATCGGAAGCCAAAAATCGGATGTGCATCACCAATTCCTCCAATCTTTGCCTCTTTCAATCTTCTTCTCTCTCTTGTCGCTTTTGCCTTTGCTTCTTTTTGCCTCTTTTGTCTTTGTTCTTCTCTTGTTGTTCTTGTCTCTCTTGTTTTTTGCTTCCTCCCCTCTCAATTTGTGTGAATTGGTAGGGTATTTATAGGTTTGGGCTAGGGTTTTGGCTAGGGTTTGCTGACCAGGTTCAATGTATCTATGCTTGAAAGTTGTACATGAGTTGTACGTGTGTTGGCAATTTTGCTTTTCTTGGCCAGGTTCAATGTATTTTACAACTTATGGGTCATTTGAGCCCATAAAAAATACAAATAATTAAAAATATACGCCCTTGAGTTGTAAAACTTTAAGAAATTTTAGAAAAAGATGTCTGCCGGCGGCGGCCCTTGATTAAAAATATTATTTTTTTAGGTTAGTCGGCTGAAAATTAAAATTCTCTAATGTTTCGATGAAAAATTTTTAATCATCGGATGCCCAGTGTTGCAGCAGTGGCGGTGCAGGCAGGCAGGAGGAGTGATGCGGCGGTGACTGAAGCAGCGGCGAGGACGAGTTCAGAGGCAGCCGCAGGGTTGGAGGCAGCGGCGAGATGAAACAAAATAGGAACGTGGAGGCGCGGCAGTCGGCGGGAGCACAGGAGAGGCAGCAAACATAGCAAGGTGGCTGCACGACATAAGGCAGAAGCAGCGGTGCGGCGGCCATCAAGCAGCGGATCAGACGTGGCAGGCAGCGACGGGGAGAGCGACGTGCAGAAAACAGCGGCGTTGGTACAGATTAGCAACGTGGTAGAGAAACAGCGACGGCAATCAGAAAACCGCGGTGGGCAGAGGACGATGGCGGCAGCAACGACGACGTGTAGAGAAATGGCAGGCAGCCAGCAGCGGGGCGAGCAAGAGACGTCAGAAGGACCAGCGACAGCTGAAGAGTGACGTGACGGTGGTGGACACGCAGGGGCAGCGTCGGGAAGCACAGGACGCGGCAGGAGACAGCAGTGACGCGGCAGGGGGGTGGCAGGAGCGCAGAAGACGCAGTGCGGCAAAGGAATGGTGATGTGACGGTGGCAGCCGGGGCAACGCGGCAAGCAGCAGGACGTTGACGTGGCGTGCAGTGCAGGAGTCAGCGAGGGACCAGGCAGTGACGTGGCTGCGCAGGGGGAAAAGCAACGGCAGGAGACAGGGAACAGTGACGGCAGGCACAGCGGCAACGTGGCAGTAGCGGTGGAAAGCGGGGAAAGAGCTCTTATCATTCGTGGAAGGGTTGCAGTACAACAAGCAGCAGCAGGGGTGGAACAACGATGCTGGGGGGAGAAAAACAGTAGCCAAAAACAGCAACGGCAGTAGGAGAAGACAGCAACGAATGCCAACCAACATCTCCTCCTTCTGGTTCATAGTCACAATGGATGGCGTTGTTCCAGTGCCTTCAAAATTTTCGATTACTTTGAGAATCTTTCCTTCCATGACTGCAACACATGAATTCATAGTCCCAAGATCAATACCAATCACATCCGATCCAACCGCCCTTGAACTGAAAGCCCTGGCTAATCTCATCACGGACCCAGTGAAAAGAGACTGCAAACCATGGTATGCCTTTGCAGCATGAGCATTAGCACTATGGTTAAGCACGTGGTGCGTGAAAAGTGATGATGATGGTTATGGTGAGGATGATGATGAGCCGGCGGTGGAATATTTTGCCGAGGAATTACGCCTGGTTTGCTGATTTTGTCGTTGTTACTGCCCTCTACAATTGGGCTTCCATCCTTGACTTGTAGAGAAATAAATTCCATTCAAAGTATTAAGCTAAAATTAATGGTGTTTCAGTACACTGTCACATATTATATAATTTGTTTTATGATACGGAATGAGTGGTGAGATGCCATATAGGACATGGCAGATTGTTGATCAGGTTAAAGCATATGTTAGAATTGCTAGTTTAAGGTCTTTGCGGACCATTAACAGGTAGATTTTAAAAGCTAAGATTTGCTAGTTTAAGGTCTTTGTGGACTGTCATTAGGCTACATTGTAGGTTAATGTCCTATGTAAACCAAGATTGCCAGTTTAAGGTCTTAGCGAATGGTCATTACACTACATTGTAGGTTAACGTCCTATGTAAACCAAGATTGCCAGTTTAAGGTCTTAGTGGACCGTTAACAGGTAGACTTTGTAAAGCTAGATGGCTAGTTTAAGATGGAACAAAATTTTCAGTGGGCCCACCTGCTATGCTGTAGACAATCACTACACTAAGATGTTACTATGACACAATAGTGCTACACTACAAGGGGTGTCCCACATTAATTGGGTCATGAGAATGGCAAGTAATTTACCACGTTGGCTATAAATAGGGGTTTACCCCCTGGTAAACTTGTCATTTTCATTGTTAGAGCCCAGAGCCCATACTCAGAGCGTAGTGCGATTGCACAAAGAGAGAGCGAATTGGTATAGCATAGCAGTTGACAAGGAATTTGCAAGTGAGACAATGGCACCCAAAGGCAAATGCAAGCACCGAGTACTTACCAAAGTAGACAAGGTGAAGGACACTCTGGGGTGCCTATCCAAGGCATGTGTTGAAGTGCGGGAGGAGGCTCCATCTGCTCGGTAAGTCACTATACTGCCCTTATTTTCCAAATGCTATTATCATTATTGTGGTAAAATTTACGTCCACTGTCATTGTTTTGGCTACCGTTCTAGCCGCTATGCTGTTATTGCCGCTAGTTGACTACAACAACTATACAGATGCTATGCTATGGTTGCATGCAACATCGCCTTAATCACCATTTTTGAGAATGGTTACTGCCTTGTCACAAGGGTTTGGGCGATTCTAAGTGGCGTAGCGTACCATCTTTAAGAACAATTTAGTTATTAGTGAAATTAATTAGGGTGATGTGTGCTTAATCGTAGCATAGTGTGAGTTATTTTGTATAGCAAGATAGGGTTGAGATGGCAGGGACATTGAATTTTCTCTCATCTATGCTGCTTAAGGCTGTAATTTTTTTTACTATTACACTTGCTACATTGCTATGTCTATTATAGAGGTATGTTTGTCATATTGTCATGTGTCTGCTTGTGCTTGTTTGTTCACTATCTTCCTACGCTATGCGTATCATAGTCATCACCCTTAAGTGTACATGTAATTGCTATGCTACGTACCTGTTATGTTGTGGTGTGTATCATGTAACAATTACTGTAAGGCGTAGCAAGTGTTGTTACACAGTACAATGCATAATGGTTATGCTACGCTATAAGTGCCACTTTGTAATATCGCCTATAATGCTCGACTCTGTTTTCTATTAAAGAAAAAATTACGACCGGGAGAACATGTTGTGCTACATGCAAAGAAAGGTTACGCTACACTATATGTGAATAGATGATTACGCTACGCTACATGTAAACTTCACCCGAACACAGTGCTAACGTTTGATGCTTTGTTATGCAGGGCCATGTTGAAGCCCATTCTGATTGTCCTTGAGATTGTAGGAGTCCTGTGCTACCTCAATGAACCGGTGGCCAACGTTCCTCCTCCCCATGCACGTGTGGGGCNTGTTGTGTAATCCATGTTATGCTAGACAAAGGTGTTAATAGTATATATATATATATATATATTGTATTGCCAGGTTTTATGTTGACAGGAATGGTCTTCATGGTGATACAGATGCCTTGGCGTTGGCACAGATGGCCTTGCAAGAGTTTTCCTCTACTAGGAATGTGCGCGCCAGCGTAATAGGCCAATTTGAGGGTGAGTTTAAAACCTACCCAACCTGGTATTCCCAATTTTATGGAAAGTGTAAGGAAGCTAGTTGATTGGATAGGGAGTGGGCATCCCTCAGGTCGCTCACCGTTGAAGATGTGCTAGTGGATCTCCCACCATTTCCCATCCCATTTAAACATGGTATGCTAAACTGTGAATTCGCTGTTATATGTTCGAGTGATGATCATTTTTTTTGCTAACTTTTTTTTTGCAAAGTGGCAAGGAAATCCCAAGAGGTCACTGTGATCACCTCTGGGTGTAACAAAACTAACCTCTTTTTCAAGTATGGGGAGGTGAAGGAGACCCAGCGTTGGCTCCGCAATGGGGCCCTAGCCACGCTTGTCCACAACCTTCAGGAGGCTGGGCTCATGGAATTATTTTTGGTCATCAACCTAAGTGTCTTGCTTGCTGAAATGCTTTCCCTAACCGACTCCTTCTTGAAGAAGGATGACTGCTTCCATACACACATTCACGGTGTATGGGTGGTGTTTGAAATTAATGACCAACTGTTTGTGGATCTTTTCGTTGTCCCTTCTAATGGTCTCCTCGTAGGAGAAAAATATAAGAAAGATGTAGACTATCAGCGGGACATTGAGGAGTGGCTAGGGGTGGCAAAGGACCAAAAGGGGATCTACATTGAGAAGGTCATGCTAGGGGTGGTCAAAATGATTTGCCTTATCTTATGTGCCTGTGCCTTCCCCAAGCTACTCTCCCAAGGAAAACTCCTTGAAGTTGAATAGGCTTGGATAATGAGGGATGTCATGAAAGAGGGGACTCGCTACAATTGGGCCAAATACCTTTGTAAAGGCTTGTAGGCTAAAATGGTCAAACTTCGTGGGAGGCTTGAGTCCCGTTTCAATATGCACCATGCCTTCTTTATAGCCTACTTGCAACATTTTGTGGAATTCTTGGTAGTTCACAAGAATGGTGTCTGGCTACTACAAGACTGCAGTCAAATTCCAAACCATGGATTTGCCAAGTCTTTTGTACCACACGATCCCAAGATCCCTCAGAAGCTATTGGGGAATTATTTTCGATGACAACCAGGGATCAGGTGGCATGCATCTTTCATGCCCAAGACAACGTGGGAGAGGCACCTCCCATTACCGCGGGCAACATGACAAGGGAAGAATGCCTCATTGCAGAAAAAATGATGACTAGCTTTAAATGTAAGAGGTCCTGCCCTACCGAAGAAACTTCCCATAAAAATGAAGAGAGGGGGAAGAAGTTGCAACTCAAGCTTTGTAGAGTGTAACCTCCAATTGGTAAGTGTATTTGATTATCTGGCTAACACTCGTTACGCTGTGCAATGCTAAGCTTCATAGAGTGCAGCCTCCAATTGGTAAGTGTATTTTATTATTTTTCTAATGCTCACTACGCTATGCTACTGTGGACCGAGACCCCAGAAAAATTCACTTTTATGGAGGGGATGATCGACGACATGATCTATCGTCTGAAGCAAATCAACCTAAAAGTGGGTAAGTTAAAGTTGCTATGCTAGGCTTCCTATATTGTTATAGTTTCACTATGTCACTATGATTAATGCGCTTCTGTGTGTGGTCGGCAGCCTCTCACCTCAAGTGGGACCCTAAGCGAGCAATTGAGATCGACGCTATGCCCAAATTCCCAAAAGAGGTAACCGAAGTACCTCATCACATATACGACGAAGCAAGTAAATGTGCATTGTACTCAGCATGCTCCTTGTGGAAATGCAGGCATGTAAACGAAGACCTCTAGAAACAGGTGCAAAGGCTCAAGAAGGAGAAGGCTAATCTAACTGCTAAGGTGGGGGATCTCCAATCTAGGAATGAATTCCTATTGGCCTGGGACACTAACGATGGTAGTTGGTGCACAACCATCATCAACTATGCAAGATATTAGACGGCCGTGTGATGAAAAAAGGAAGCCACACACGAAATATTCAAATAATGCATGCAAATGGACCTTCTAGCTCAAAAGAATCAAGATTGGAAGGATTATAGCATGAAGGTTTATGAGTGGGGGTAGGCACAGAAGAATCACAAACACATGTATAAACTAGAACGTGCCACCTACCGTAAACAATATTATGATGCTTCCGTCAAGTTGCATACTTATGAGGTATTCCTTGACATTATTGGGGCTTCTGGGGCTTATGACAGGTTCATGCAATAGGTGACAGTCAGTGAATCTCCCGAAAGGAAGATGACTTTTCCCATGGGTGAGACCACCACTGCCATGTTTTCTCCAGCACCACCGAGATGGACAGTTGTAGAAAAGGAGAAAGTTGCAGCAAATGTTGATCTGGGAGATAGAAATTAGGCTGACATTACCGAGGAGGAGATCTTGCAATGCCTCGTGGCCAGCATGGATCGAATACCCCCCGAAACGGACGCGGGGTCGTCTCGGGTTAGTCACTTTTTTTATGATGTGATAATTTATTTTATAAAAGTCTTTGTCATAGCTCTAACTGATTGTTTTATTTTCTTTGTTATGTAGGATCCAACCAAACATGCAGGACCCATTGAGGTAGGGAAGGCTGGTGTAGGCGAAGACTCATAGCATAGTGGTAGAGAGTTTTATTCTTATCTTTGGATTCTCAAAAAAAAAAGAAGAATTTGTAAACCTTATTGATTAATATTTTGAATGAAGTATGGAATAAAAATATTTATTTTATTTTGGTTAGTGTGTTGTATTTTTTTTAGTCTATTCTTTGTCTATTTTTTTATTAATTAATTAAGCTCCTTGGGAGCATCTCGTTTTAGTTTTGGTCATTTCGGGTTGTTGGATGATGGTAAAGAAACATTTTTCTAGTTTTAAGCCTTAGCAGGTTATTTCATGATGTAAACAATGGGCGTAATGTGAACGATTTAAACAATAAGGCAAACATTAGCATAAATGAATGAATATGAAGCAAAAAATGTAAAGAATGAACGTATGGTTGATGTAAGTGGTGATGATGTTGGAAGTAGTGCAGTAGTTACGCTAACACAAGTAACGATCATTCTTGCAACTGCTTCCTAACCCATCGTGGGCTCGGTGATGCATAAGGCTGAGGGTCTTTGTTGCGGTATTCTTCTATATCATTGTCTACCACTTGAAAAGGCAACTTGGCCCACATAGTTTCATTTTCTGAGCTGGTGTTTTGGGCCAGCTCATTAGCCAAACAAGTAGCCTAGGTGGGGATAGGCACTTCATTTTCAGAGGTTATTACTTCTAAACCCTACTCCATGTCGACATTGTTTATTGCTTGGGTGGCCACTTCATCATCATAGATTACCACCTCCCTGCCCACGTAAGGTAGGTGGATCTCTTGATCTATGGGTGAAGAGATGGCCCTGAGTTAGGCTAACCATGACCTCCCCAAGATCAGGTTATACCCATGCATATTTTCTACCATGATGAATGTTGCACTTGTGGGGAACTGGTCCCCTACCGCAAAGTTGATGTGGACAATCCCCTTTACCACTACCTGTGCTTTGTTGAATGACTTTAGACACAAGGTTGGTGTGGGTTTGATTTGATCAACCAAGCCTAGTTTTTCCACTATGGGGAATGGGATGACATTTGTAGTAGCTCCGTCATCAACATGTACTCTTCGGATCTTACGCTGACCGACCTAAATTATGATGAATAGGGGTGCTGTAATTGCCCAGCCCTTCTTAGGGTCACCCTTAATGGACTCATCATGGAACGTCAACTGAGCTAGCCATGGTTCTTTGGGTGTAGAAGGAAGCATAACCACATGGATTGCTTTCTCCTACGTCGGCATGTTTTCGTTAACCGATATCGACGTTAACATGTGAACTAAGGCCTTGTGGTGTGCAGTGGAGGTCATTACTAGGTCATACAGGCTTAAGGTTATATTCTTTTATTTCAGAGCCTGTTTAACCTAAGTAAGGATGTTTAGAAGGTCCTGTCCACTTTCTTGTTGTTTGCTGCCCTTCTCTTCCTCCATTCATCCTAGGAGATGAATCTCTCGGGGAGGAGCAGCTTCAAGTTTGGGGCTAGACCTTCTTGGGCAGGATGGTGATGATTGTGTGCACGTAGTGGTGTCAACTATTGATGATGAGGGGGGCATAGGCATGGAGAATAAGGGAGTAGGCTTGGGGGAACCTGATGTGGTATGTTCCTTGGCCATCTTGTCTATCAGACGCTCTTCCCCTTTTTTTGAATGGGGAGGTTGTGGGGCTATTTTAGATTGGCTTTGTGTGGCGGGGGCAATTGAAATTTTTGACCCCCTAATGACAAATGGTGCTTGTGGTGTTAGTGCAGGTAGCGGCGTAGTTTTGAACACAAAGGGTGTAGGGGTGGATGTCTAAGGGGGAACCTTGAGGATGAATGGTTGTTGTGGCATCTTTTTTGTTGTTGGTGGTGTTGCTACACTACGTTGAGACACATGAATCACAAACGGCTACTGTGGTGGTTCTGGGTTACTGTTAACGCCAATTGTGTTGATGACATACCCTGCATTGTTGGCATTGAGGAGGTCCTTGTAGACATGCATGGATTAATTTTTGGGACAGACAAGGTTTCTTTCATCCAAAACCAATTTCCCCTAATCAATCATCCATTGGATGTCATCTTTTAATGCTAGATAGTAATCCGTGTCATGACCACAAAGTTGATGGTAGTCATAGAACCGTTCCAGCTGGAAGTTCTTAGGAATTGGTGGCTCATTGGGAGTAGCCAAGGAGGGGTTCCTAAGAACTTTGCAATACCATTGATGTCATTTGGTCTCATCCTCTGACATCCACTTATGTTGAATATACCCAGCCCCCAATAATTGCTTCAAAAGTTCTGAAGGCTTGATGGGTAGAGGGCTGTATTTGGAGCGGTCTTTATGCTTGAAGTTTGGTTTAGGCTGGGTTGATGCCTTTGGTGCTGACACTGAGGGTTGAATTGCATTATTTAAGCTAGGTGTTTGGTTAGTCAATGTTGTGGCTGCATTTTTGTTGTTGTTGTTGTTGGGTTTGGCCTCATTTGCCATGATGGCCATTGTGGCTGTCACAGCCTTGCCCTTCTCTTTATCCTTTTTGACATATGCATTTTTGTACGCAAGATAGGCTAGGTCTTTACTAGCTTCAGCCGTGTCTTGGATGCTCTTTGTTTGGGAAAAATATTGATTGAGAGAGTATGGGGATAGGTAGTATATTTTTGACTTAATAAAGTCATTTATTGCCCCCTTGAAGATAGCCAACAAATGGGCCTTCATGATAGGCTCACGGATCTCATTTAGGGTAGCACTCCACCGCTGTATAAAAGTTTTCACTGACTCTAGTGGGTCTTGCTTGATGCTCATCAACTGATCTAGTGTGACTTTCAACTTTAAGTTATATGAGAAGGAAGAGTGCCTAGGAATGAAATTGAAGGGGTGGCGTGTTGGTATGCTGAGGGTACGAGATGATTGCCCACGGTTGATGAAAGTGTAGGTTGTGGCAGAGTCGTGGTAATCATAAAAGGGGCAGACACAAAAAGTAGGTTTGATCAGAAGACTGTGGTGGGAGGGATAGTTGCAAGGTAACTCTAGCCACCACCCTCGGATTGGGAGTCTAGGTCTTCTTATCTGTCCTGGAATGTTTCATCTTAATGGGATGTTGTGTCTTGCTATTCCCTAGACCTACTCATTTGTATGAGTTGGTTCAGGACCCATTGATACGATTTGGTCAACAAGATAATGATATCAGGGGTGGGGATAAATTCCCTCTCGTTCTGATGAAGGAACTCAAAGTTACATTTTTCTTCGAGTTCTTGGTGATCTAAGGGTAGATTTTCCTGGATCTTTGCATAGAGGAAGTCATAGCACGTCTTGCGCCAATAACTCAGGTGACAGATGTCAGATCCTAAGAGACTGGCGTGGTGCCAACACTGGGCTAGGTGGTCACTTGGCACCTATGATGCTTTGAGCTAAGAAAGGAACCTCAAGGTTCGAGGTGCGAACTATGGTTGTTGGCAAAATCATTTTGCATGATTAAAGGAAAGTCGCAAACAAGAAACACAGAAATCAATAGGCGATCAGAGGCTTTTCGTCCTATTAGGTTCTGAAGGAACTGTCGTCGTAACCAATCTACACCACACAATGCATAAACAACTGCAAGGGTGTCACATTTATGCTAGTGGGTGATGGGGTATAGACAGCATGTAGGACTACTCGAAGGATGTAGAAAGGGCATCAAAAAGACCATCCTTCTAGCACTAAAAATTGTTGCGACCAAAAACGTTGATGGCTGGAACACCAAGAGGTTGTCAGGTAAATAGTTTAACCCTAGATCTATGCGAGGGCTATGTTGGAGAGAAATAGAAGTGGGGTGCCTTGAACGGTCTGGTTGATTAGACAGAGACTTAATCAGTGTATCCTAACCTTTCATAAATGCTTGTTTCGGAAGCGAGGTACGCAAAGTAAATCGACGATCAATAAATGTAAAGCGGTGAAAATAGTACAAAAATAATGATGATAGTAAGAAAATAGAAAAAATAGACTTGGGTGAGAAAGTGCACCACCCTAAGGTCACGGGTTTGATCCTTTGCTTTGCTGAAAGGTGTACAATAGACCACGCAACACAGAAGAGGCACAACTTACATAGAGCAGTATGGTTGCAGATCTCTGAACTGTAGAGCCAACCAACAAACTCAAACCAACCAGAGTGCTAAAAATTGCCAACTATGCTCTCTGAAAGACAACTTAAAAGCCAATCACCCCCAGCCAACCCTCCAAGCATTATTTGCCAAGGTATTTATAGGGCTAGGAGTAGGAGAAAAATGTGGTCTAGATGCCACGTGTCTTGGGCCCCACAAGGTGCAAACATGGCTGTACTATGTAGTTGTGCGATGTTGGAGATGAGCTTTGTTACGCTGTGACCATCTACTAAAAATGCATGTGTCAAAATCCAGTGTGCCAACAATGAAAGAAAAATGGAGCCTATGCTCCAGGACTACATCTTCCCTACTCTTGCAAGCGGGGTTAAGCATCAGAACAATTTTTTGGGGATTGACCAAGGATATGCAAAATGAAGAAAACTTGCTGATTTTGTCCACCAAAGAGATATCAGGGTAAGAATAATCATTGCCAAAAAGTTATAGAGCTAACCGAAGATGTCTTGATGCCTCCATGCTAGTGTTCATTGGCATAGTATAAGTAACTACTTGCTACGCTGTGCTACACTACGTAGCCTAGCATAGCGTAGCCATCGATCTTGATAGAAAACTTCTGTAGGAACCGAGAGCATTTGTGTGAGGCTTGGTCAGGCAAACAACTACAACTTTTTTCCTCCATGCCAGAAAGCCTTCAAACTTGCTGAATCCATCTTTGGGACATTTCTATCATTTTTTCATCATGGCTACGTTATGCTATGCTATGTAGCATAGCACAGCATAGCAGCTAGTGTATCATGCTTCCTTGTTTAATCTGCCATTATCTACCAAGAAACCTTACTTGAGGCCTGAGCGCTAAGTGGGACAACCAGTTTTGGAGGCCGAAGCGTTGCCAAGTGCAATCTTCTTATTGGAGTCACTTGGCAAAGGGGGGCCTTTGTGCACTTTTTCCTTGTTACGCACTACTATGCTACATAGCATAGCATAGCATAGCACCCTGTGTTGGTGGAGCAAGTTTGCTTGATAGTTGCAACATGGGAAAATTCTTTGTAAGATCAACTTGTCATCAACTTACATCTTGGATGCTTGATTGATCTCTTTGAGGCTTGCTACGTTGTGTAGCGTAGTAGATTTCTATGCTAGAAAACTTGTTGAACTATTTTGCTCATCCTGAACACTATCGACAACTCCTAGCATGGTCCTTGGGTAAACTGCTAGCCAGGTCAATTGTCCGGTTGGGTAGGCTGGAGAGTCCAACAGGCCTATCAGCCCTAAAGATAGAAAACTTGTCAGACTATATAGTCTATCCTTAGTGCCTACCCTATTTTTTCGGCCCATCATGATGTTGCACTTGTGGAAATCCTTGCCCAAATTTTAAGACTCTGCTGAAGCATGAGGATCCTGAAATGTTATGGTGTTTCACCTTGTTGCTGGTGGCCTTCATCTCCTTCATGTGGCCCAAGAGGTGGATCTCACATGGAGGGGATTTGGGCCTTGCTTGCCTTGTTTGCTTTGGAGCCTTAGTGCTCCATTGTTGGTTGTTGGTTGCGATGGCCTCTTTTGTTTGTTGGGCCATTAGGATAGAAGACAAGGGGATAGGCTCTGGTGGGCCTAGTGCCCTTTGATCTTGGTGCTGCCTAACCATTTAATTGATGAGGTGCTCATTGGGCCTCTTGGTTTGCCATCTCGATTGTCTGTTGGTCTTAGTTGCAGAATGGGGATCTTGGGCATGCAGGGAGTAACGCATTGCCACCACTAGACTCCCAATAGGCAGGGAGTTTGCACATTGCGGCACCCTTACGACGAAGGGCATTGGAGCTATTGCTACTACAATGTGCTGTGGGGCCTTGACCACAAAGGGTGTTTTGGGCACTCAAGGTGGTGCTCTAATGATAAAAGGGATCCTTGAACTAGTTAATGTCAAGGAGGCCCCAGTGTTGCTAGAGGGCACACAAATCACAAATGATTCCTATGTCGGTTTTGAATCATCATCAATGTTGATAGCATTGATGATGTATCTTCGATCGCTTGCATTGAGAGGGTCCTTGTAAATCCTTATCAATTGATTCTAGGGGTGCACTACATAGGTAGTGTCAAGGACCAACTTTCCTTTGTTAATCATGCATTGTATATCGTCCTGTAAAGCCAAGTAAAAATCTGTATCATGACCTTATTGTTGGTGATATTGGAAAAATCAGTCCAACCTAAAATGCTTATCTACTAGGGGCTAGTTAGGCAATGTAGCTAAAGGATTTTTGAGGAGCTTGTAGTATTGGTCATGCTACTTTCGAGCATCCTCATACATTTTGTTGTATTGGATGCGTCCAACATGAAGCTATTGGTCCAATAGCTTTGACTACTTGATGGGAAATACTTTGAGTGATCCTTATGCTCAAAGTTAGGCCTTGCAGTAGTTGGTGCCATGGCTACTGATGATGCAAACTGGTTGTTTGCCACTATGCTAGGACAATTTACTTGTTATTGTTGGTGGGAGCTTTGGATGGCTTGGTTGTTGGTTTGACATTGGCCAACTTAGCCTTTTTGGCCACCAATGCAATGGTTGTGGTTGCTTGCTTACCTTTGTCCTTATCTTTCTCCTTCTTTGTGTGCAAGTTTTTGTAGGCCATGTAGGCTGGATCCTTACTAGCCTTCATTACATTCATGAATGCTCTTGGTTTGAGAAAATGCTTAACTTAGGGATTACAAGGCAAGGTAGTATAATTTCAACTTGATGAAGTCATTTATTGCACCTTTGAAAATGGTCAATAGGTGTGTTTGTGTGATTGGCTCATGAATCTCATTAAGTGATGCACTCCATCATTGAATGAATTTTTGCATGGGCTCTAAGTGGCCATGCTTGACTTGCATCAGTTGATCTAGGATCACCTTAGGCTTCAAGTTGTTCATGAAGTGAGTGATGAATTAGGTAAGCAATTCCTCCAAAGAAGTGATGGAGGCATTAGGAAGAACGTGGTACCAACCTAGCACCTTGTCAGTCAGGGACATGGTAAACATGCAAATGACGATGTTTGGCCATGGTTGTAGTAGGAGGCATTCTAACCAGAAGGTTACCATATGCGCATTTGGGTCCCCTTCACCGTTGTATTTGATGAATTGTGGGAGCAGGAACTCAGTAAGCAGTGATAGTGGTGGAACTACAAGACTGATTGGATCATCCTGGTAAAAGTCCATTACATGGACAATTTTAGAGGAGGCAACCTTGAGCTGCTTGACCTTTTCGGTAAGGCTTTGGATTAGCTAGAATGCTTGATCTAGGCTAGGTGTAGTTGTAGTTGGCTGTGTGGATTGTGATACCCATTGTGGTTGTTGGATGATCCACGACTTGACTCTAGGTTGCGTGACCACACACGATGCCTGTTGCATGGGTTGTGGCATGGACATAGCACTTAGGCCCCATTATGGATTTGTGGCTTGGGCCATTGTTAAGGGTGCTGATATGATAGGTGGGACGAACAATGCCTAAGTTGCATATGATGGGGGAGGAACGTGTATGGTGTGCACATAGGGTTGCGTAGGTGCAGTGGTTGCTACTACGGAAGGCTAGGTGACCTAAACAGGCTACATAGGCTACATAGGAAGGATGAAGGGCCTGCTTAACGAAAAGCTAAAAGGTAGAGCAACATCCTAGTGCGTTTGCTATGTTTAGTGAGTTACCAGCAAAGGATATTTTCTAGAATGAGGCATGGAATAGGTTATCATGCTTGGAATGAGCCTCAAACTTGTCTAACTTATCTTAGAGGGGCTCCTCGTAGTCCATCCCTACCTCACGACCCATGTTGTAGACAAGGTTGTTCAACATCCATCGATAGTATTCCATGAGAGGGATAAATTCAAAGTTAGAAGGAAACCATTCCCTCCTATTATGATGCATGAGCTCATAACTACATTTGGTATCCATTTCTTGGTGGTTTAAGGGAAAACTTACCTAGAGTTTTGCACAAGATGAAGTTGTATTGCTCGTCGTTAAGCACCAGGACCTTGGAAGGTAGTTTGCATTGCTAGAAAGATTGCCTCTATGCTAGGATAGGGTTCCTAGCCCTAGGAAGGTCAACCTAGATTTCTTACTGAATAGGCTAGACAAAAACTATGCTCGAAGTAGAGGTTGAAGTTTGTTCGAGATTCATGGTGCAAGAGAAAAATGCAAAGGGTTGCTAATGTAAAAATAAGAGAAAAATGACTAAGTGTAGAAGTGCAGAGAAAATGGCTAAGTATAAAAATCTAGAAAAATGACTAACTTTGAAATGCATAGAAAAATGGCTAAGTATAAGTTGTTGAAGAAATGACTAACTCTAGGATTACGCTCAGAGATGACTATGCTCACTATGCTAGAGGTAGGTATGCTCTACTAAGCATCTAGAATTTGGCTTAAGTGTAAACATTCTATTATTGTTAAGTGAGGTTTCAAGGAAATTGACAATAGGGACCACTCTACATAGGGTGTAGAGAGCACATACGGTAACAACTAAGGGATGGCTGAAGAAGGAAATGGTGAAGGCCCTCCTTCTAGCACTAGAAAACTATAGCAATTGAAAATGTTAGAGCTTGGAATGGGACTTTGAGAGGTTAGTAGTCACATAGCCTTCACCCCACTTCCACAAGAGGGCTTGTTAGAAATTGAGGCAGGGTGCCCAAAATAGTGTTTTCGATCGAATTTAGACTTACGGGTGTTATGATGAAATAAGTTTCATGGGGGGACACGGTGTTTTGCGATGCCCACAATACCCATGGGTGTGAGCATAGTATAGGTTTTAAGCATGAAAACGAGGGTAAAAATGCCTAAATACATGCTTAAACAAATGAAAAATGCGAGTAGAATGCTAAGATGTAGGAGAAAATGCGAAAGACACATAGAATATGAGAAAGAGAGAAACGCACCACCCCAAATGGGGGAGCATAGTTAATTGTAAAGAAAAGTTTAGGAGGTACGTGATGTACAAATAGGTGTAGTAGGTAGCATAGTCACAGTCTCAGGGTGTCTGGTTGTGAAGAATTGATGTCACCGTGAAGTTTGAGCCTACTAGGTTGGCTACCACGGTGTCCTATAGGTTGCGGTGGTGTACGGTGTGTTGGGTGGTGTACAATGGTGCTATGGTGGTGTGCAATGGTGTCTACCTAAAGTGCTAAGTGTGCTCTATGCCAAGTGATCACTTCAAAATTCCAACTGAAATGCCAAAATGCCAACTTTGTTTTAGATTTTCCAACCCCAAAAACGTGGAGTTCCAGGGTATTTATAGGGTTAGGATTGCTATGAATCGTGGATCGGGAACCATGTGGCAGAGGGGTAGTTGGGACTATGCTAGCCCCAACTACGCTCATACTGAAGCAAAATGGTGTTCTACTGGTGTGCTCTAATGGACTCTACAAGACTACCAAATTGTAACCACATTGCCAAGACTACATGTGTGACTACCAAATAGATCACAATGTACTTGAAAATAGTGCAAAACAATGTAGTTTTGTAGACTACGCTTTGGGACTACATTGTCCACTCTCTCGAGTGGTGTTGAGTGTAGGTATAATTTGGGGCAAATGGGTGGTGCAAATGAAATGCAAATTGTTGATCTTGTTTGTTGAGGTAATGTTGGAGCTAAGATGCCAACTAGTGTCAAGTTTTGGAGGCTTCTGGAGGTAGTTCTAGCAAACTATGCTAACTACGCTCTAGAGCGTAGTCCTAGAAGTTACGCAAATTTTACCAGAAATTGAGGTCCAATGTAGACTATGCTAACTACACTCTAGAGTGTAGCCTTGACACTCTAAAAAATTGAGAAAAATGATGTGCTCATGTAGACTATGCTAACTATGCTCTGGAGTGTAGTAGGAAGCATAGGCTTAGGATTTAGAAAATTTGCCAAACTATTTTTTTCATGCCAACCAAGGCCAACAGCTTCTACCTTCACACTTAGGAAAATCTATAGAATTGGCCATTTTTGTGTTGACTACACTAACTACGCTCTAGAGTGTAATCCTGGTAGGGAGAGCGTAGTCAAGATACCTAGAAAATTTTGTTGCTGCTATCGACACTTAGAAAAATTTTGCAAATTTGAATTATTAGTGTCACCTATGTTGACTACTTTTTGAAGCATAGTCCTAGCAGTGGGAGCGTAATCTTAATACTTAGGAAAAATTTACCAAGTTTTGACACTTAGCTAGATTTTTAGTTGAGACCCAGGAACCCAAATTTGGTGGTGTTTCAATGTCTTGTTTTGCTTATATAAATACACGCACCAGCCAAATTTATCGCATCTATTGTTAAGTAGCATAGCTGATGAGTGGCGAGGTACCCCTATGCCCAACCATACAAAGCGTTCACATGTAATCTTGTGAATTCCATGGACTCTATAGTTTTCGATGTACTAGTTCTCTAGGAAGTGAACTAGGTGTTGAGGATGTTCATTTTCTTCCCAATTACACTTATGAAGCTCAAGGGTATGGTTTAAGTCTAATTGAGACACATGATTTTTGTCATTTTATATTTTATGATTTGGTGCTTGAAATAAACAAGATAGAGAATAAAGTAATTTGATACCTAATTTAATATAATGAGCTAACTACTATTCAACTAGTCCTAACATAAGTATCCAATCCTAGTTACCGTACACATCTTGAACATGTATAACATTATTGGGTTACCAAGCGTTAAGCATTGTTGGGATTACCAAACATCATACACATGCTCGAAGTGGTTGTACTTATGTGTTTACTTAATTTCTATTTAGATTATCT
Source organism: Gnetum montanum (assembly GCA_015680685.1). Taxonomy (NCBI): domain Eukaryota; kingdom Viridiplantae; phylum Streptophyta; class Gnetopsida; order Gnetales; family Gnetaceae; genus Gnetum; species Gnetum montanum. The sequence continues at coordinate 18,068 of MNCI01033132.1, forward strand.
TTCTTATTTACTTAATTAGCTTAATTACTAGAAAACATTGAATAAATAGTTGAAAACATTAAATGCATGAATGAAACATTTAAACTATCTAGAGTGCTTCAAGGTTTATCAAGAAGTTTATTTTTATTACCACACACACTATCGTGCTTAGGTACAGCATTGCTCGAATAAAGATCTATACACTCAATGACTCTTGCTATGGGCACTTGAGAAAATATTCTAACTTTTGAATGAAAAAACTACAAGAGTTTTAGTACACTTATGATTGAATGATGCCTAAACATGGTAAGCTAGCATGTATTTATAGGCAAGAATAGACCCTTTGTTGATGGGGTCACATTAATGCATGAAATAATGTGTTGATGGGGCCTAGTTGATGTAGCCAGTTCGTGGCTCATCATATCCCCATGACTAAATGAAAACTCATCCTTGAGCTCTTTACAAAATTGGGAAGGTATGGGATCATTAACTAGCACATGACTTAACAAGACTACATGACAAAACTATGTGCCCATGTGTACAAGTCAACAAAATTACAAATTGGATTGTTCACGATACAAAAATGGAACACCAAATAAAAAATTAGACAACACGTCCTCTGATATCATGAAGATTGTTTGAAAAGATCACACAGTCCCATGTGATGGAGGCTCCTAAGGCTTCTATGGATCTTCTCTAGCTTCAGGGATGTGTAGTGGTTGAGGTTGTTGTGGCTATTCAATTGTTGTTGCAACTTTTATGGAGAGGTAGAAAGCATCAAACAATGCTTTCATTTTCTCCTCCTTACTCTTGGGATCATGTATGGTCCATGTGGCTTCACCAATGTGGGCTAGAATGGGCACATCCCAAGGACAGGGAATTGTTGGGAATAGTTCCTTAGCATTGATGAACTAGGCAATGAATTGTTTACATTCAATATTAAATTCCCTAACTATGTTCTAAAGCTCCTGGTAGTCATTCATTCTCTTGGCTAGGTTCTTAGTAGTTGATCATTGATTGGTGAATTGTGCCTTAAGAACCTTGAGTTTAGCATTTTTTTCCTCAAGCTTTTTCTTAGTGTCCTTCTGGTGGCTGAACTTGGACTCATACAGCAAGTTTGAGCTAACCATCTACTTTTTGAGTTTTGACTACAACTGTTTGGCAATCAACATTGCCAAGTTTACATATATAAGATTAGCCAATTTCATATACTCTATCATTTCTTTGATTTGCAACTCCTTTAGGTAAATCTCCTCTTTGTTATAGGCATCTATTCCATCAATGATGGGCTACCACATCTCTCTTCTTTGTTGGAGTTGCTAGAGGGCCTCATTTACTTTTGCCTTAGCCACTTGGATATATTTCTTGTTCACTTCTTTTTGTAAACCAACTTGGTCATGGTAGTGGTTCTTTAATCTTTCAAATTTGAGAGCCTCATTTTTCTAGGTGATGATTTCAATGGCAAATTTCTAGCATAAGTCATGGACTTTCATCATAGACAGATTGTAATTTTTTGTGGCCAATTTCTTCAATTTCATGTTGGTAAGCTACTCCTACTATTGATGAATAAATTCCTACATTTGTTGTTTTTGTGCATCAACATTTCATAGGCAAGGGTTTTCTATGGTCAATGTTTCATTTTCCTAGCACATCTAAACCAAGTCCTTTTGAACTAAGTAAATTTTGTGCAAGTGCTCAATGGCTATGCAGGCCTTTGGCATTGTTTGTTGAGTGGGTGTTGGAGGTGGCAATTGCTACTCCTCTTCCTTGGACACAGTAGGCATCTTATCCTTTATCATCTTCGACCAAGAGGCAATGGGAGTATACCTGATTGTGTCATTGGTGTAGTGGATTATCCCTACCCTTTTGCAAAGTTTTTAGATAAGGCATGGAAAAGGTAGGGTTTTCCTTACATTTTCATTTTCTTTAAAATGCTTTTAGATCTTTAGATAGATCAATTGTGGAAGGTTTTTTGTAAATCTTCTACTTAGAGTGGCACATGCTCGAGTGGAGAAAGTAGTCATCTTACTAGGCCTCACTGTCGGATTGAGGTGATAGGCCGCTATCATGAAGTATACGCGTTCTATCCCAAACTCCTTATAGTCAAACCCATAACATCACTGGGTCCACTCCTTTTTGGCCTTTAGGTTAGCTTGCATAGATAGCTCTACCAATTGTGTCTCGAAATCAAAAAACCTAAGAGCCTAGGTGATAGCTTCAGTTGAGCAGGACACTTAAATATCCTTGATCTTCACTATGGAGCCTACCTTTCTATTATTTCAGAAGAGGTATGTCTCTCCCATGTGCCACACATCATTGGAAGTGATGATTAGACACATGGGAGAGGTTTGTAATTGTTTCTTCACCTTTTCTAGAGCATGTTCTAAGAATGGTCCAAAATTCAATTCCTAGAGAACTGAGCGTTGGACATCACGGGGCTTGATTGTGTTGAGGAAGTCTTGTGTTAATGTGACTTCAAGTCTCGGTATAGGCCTTGGTGCCTCTTCTCACTGCAATTTTTTTGTTGTAGCCTCTTCTTTATGAATCTTTCTAATAGATTCCACTTTGGGCTCCTCTTGAAGAGGTCCCATTGCATGGGTTTCTTTTGCCTATTCCTAGGCTTGTTCTAATTGGCCCCTTCCAATTTTTGGTTGTTTCTCCCTTGGTTGAGAGTGTTTTCCTTCTTATGGTTGTTTTGGTCTTGGTGTCATTTGTAATCACAACATAGCCATGGGTTAGCAATTATTGTGTAATGTGAAACAACTGGGATACCTTATCTCATTAAGAAGTCAAAACCTGGCTAAGTTATGTTTATGGATGATTTGATCAATTTTAATTATTAAATTAATTTTGTTTTGATGTTGATAAATGATTATAGTCATATTGGAGGTTGTTGAAAGGGTTAAACTTGCAAACATTAATGGTTTTCATTATCATTTTATTTATTAACCCTTTGGGAAATAAAAAATTTTGTTAAAAACCTTAAGGTTTGTGGCCCTCACAACGAAGAGCTTACCTTTGGTAGCTATAGGATGGTAGAACGAAGTGATTTGGACAAACAGTTGGAAACTTATGGGCTTTGAGAAATGGAAAAAACTCCTCTTGTTGTGAAGCAAATAATAAAAAATCTCAAAGTGTCTAGTGGTATTTATAGAGTTTTTGTGTTGCGTCAATGGGGCTTAGTCGATGGGGTCAAACTTTTAAAATACAAGGATTTTTTTGAGTGAAATTGGAGCCAAATGGAAGCCCAAAAAGCCATGAACATCATGGAAATAGTAGAAGAGGGTATTAGAACTTGGAAAATTCAAAAAATTGAGAAAATGGTTGGAGAATGTAGTTCTATGAAGGTTTTAAGGAGCATAGAGTTGGATCGAAAATGGGGCACATGAAAGATAAGATTGCAGCAATCTCTAAGGTAAGGGACTTAACTATTCAAACCAAGAGATATGCAAGTGGATCCTCCCCATTGCAGGCACATGCCCTTTTTCCCTTGCATAACCTTAACTAAGGAGTTCATGGGCCCCATAGTCAATTAATGATCATGAAAATTTAAGGACCAACTAGAAAGAATCTATCCAAGAATTCCAACACATCAGACTAAGACATCGAGCATAACATGGAAACTGATAGTGAGATGAGTTACAAGCAGCATAGATGGATGACTAAGAATGTGGGATGGAATCCCAAATTGAGGTCATAAGAAGTTCCTTGTAAATTTTGTGTTTAAAATGACTTGAGAAGGTCCATCCTTAGTCTAGACCAAAACCAACCTCTTTTAGTAACTTTGCATTACCACTCCAAGACTGATCCACTCCTTCAAGACACATGAGCTTTCCCATAGAACAACCACCATTCCATGAAGAGAAGAGAAGAAAGCAAGAAGTTAGAGAGGGCCTTAGTTAGAGGAGACATTCAGTCATGGGTGACATGTCTTTCTAGTCCCATAACTAGTGCTTGTAGTCCATTTATTTGTCTAAGGGATGTGCTTTAAATTTCCATCATGTTTTTTTTGGATGGGAACGACACCATGCAAATACTTTATTTAACTTCTTGTTATTGGTTGATATGGAATGATAAGAAGTCTATGAAAACACTCAAGCACCTAAGTAAGTAGAAGAGTACAAAGAGTACTGAGTCCCCTTGAAGTCACACCTTTTGCAAACCTTTGAATCCTTCCCAATTTCAAAAACTACCAAAGGTCACAAATTTATTAAAAGTTTATTTAATGAAAGGGACCTCACACTTCCAAAACAAGGAAAACCATAGAGGTTGTGGATGGGTGGATGATGTGGACTCACTACCTATTCCATGAAGAATAAACAATGTCTTAGTCATCAAACATCAGAATTCAAAAATAGAAACCAGACATTAACAATTACAACATTAAGCATAAACCACCATTAGCAAACAACAACATTGGCACTGTGTCCTACAATAATAAAACACTTTTATTAGCAAAAATAAGGAAAATTCAAACACACAAAATATTAAAATATATAAGAAAGTATAAAATATTTAAGAAAGATAAAACATACTAACAATGTTTTAAAACAAAAAATTGAGAAAATCAATAGAATGAAAAACCAAAAAGAGGTAAAATCAATAAAGTATAAAACAAAAATTTGTAAAATAAAAAATGAAAAATTGAGGAGCCATGTGTGTGGTTAGCATGGATGGCCATCTTCCCCACGATTGAGTTGAAAGGAGAAGACTCAGAATATAGAGTGTGACTATCCATCTGATAAGGTATTAGTTGCATTGGCTTGTCTTGGCTTGGCTTTAGGAAAGGTTTTACTTGTTGGATGTTGACCAACTACTTTATCTATGGGCTCTCAAGTTTGTAAATTAACATGGCCTTAGAGGGAAAGGTTTCATCAATGATATAAGGTCCTTCCCACAATGTTTGGAACTTTGTTTTCTAGGGTACATGTGTGGGATTCCAATAGAGAACCTTATCTGTAGGTTGAAATTTTACTTTCTATATTCTAAGGTCATGATGTTTCTTGTTGAATTCCTTGTGAACTTTATTTAAAGATAAGGCTAATAATCAATTTTCATCTAGCACATTTAGGTTGATCAATCTTTCTCTATTTCCTAGGCTCAAGTAAAGGTCGAAGTCATAGGTTGTTGAAAGTGTATAGAGCTTGGATTGGACTGGAAGTGTTCGAAGTTTTCCATACACCAATTCATAGGGATAGTAGCCTATGGGTAGTTTCCATGTGGAGGGGTAGGCGCAGAGGGCATCATTGAGCTTTATGCTCCAGTCTCTCCTATATTTGCTTATGGTCCTTGTTAGGATCTTTGTGATCTCCCTATTGGTGACTTATGCTTAACCATTAGCTTGGGGGTGATAGGATGTTGTTAATTTATGTTTAACCCCTAAGTGTTGCATGAGTTTTGAAGAAGTGGCACCTATAAAATGAGTTTCATTGTTAGAAATCAATTCATGTGGCATCCCAAACTTGTTTATAATATTTTGTTGTACAAATCGAGTAGTAGTGGATGATGTACAATCGGTGACGATTGCTGCTTCTACCCATTTGGTGTAGTAGTTAACTGCTACGATGATGTATGTATTTTCATTAAACACTAGGATGATGGAACCCATGAAGTCAATGCCCCATATTTTAAAGGACTCTAGTGGTTGAATCCACTATTGAGGATCCTCCATGCAAGTGATCATCCCACCATCTTGTTAACAGTGCTCACAGGATCAAACAAATTAGTAAACCCTGTTGAAGATTGTTAGCCAATAGTATTCTACCATCAGGATTTTTATGGCCATGCATCTCCCTGCATAGTGGCATCTGCAAGGGCCTTCATGAGCATCCTAGAGAACATGCAATTAGTCTACATCAGGGACATACCAACAAACCAGGCCATCGACTAATTGATACAAACCTTGTAAAGGTGTCCATTGATTTCCATGAAGTAATTAGCTCGATGATGAAACTATTATTTCTTCCTAAAGTCTAGATCTTGTGCCATCTCTTAAGTGAGAAGGTAAGTGAGGATGCCATCATACCATTTTATTTCTATGGGAATGTTTTCATTTACTGCTCCTATAAAAAGGATTTTATCTAGAAATTAATCAGAGACTGGGTTCTCCTCCTCTTTGTTATCCCATGTTAACTAAGAAAGATGGTCAGTAACCACATTCTTAGTCCCTTTTCAATCTACCATTGTGAGACTGAATTCCTACAAGATCACTACCCACCATATGATATGGGAGCTCACCGTTGGCTTGTTCATTAGGAAGTAGATGTCACTGTGATCTATGTGCACAAATACTTTATAGCTAAGCACATAGTGCTTGAACGTTTCGAGAGCATACACCATTGCCATTAGTCCTTTCTTAGTTCTAGTGTAATTCAACTATGCACCCACAATGCTTTGGCTTGTGCAGTGGATATAATATGGATATTTCTTATTGTTCAAATGCATAAGAATGGCTCCCAAGGAATAATTAGATGCATCAATCATTATATGAAATGTTTAGACTAGTTTGGTGCTTGTAGAATTAGAGTTTCTACAAGTTTTTCCTTTAGTTGCTAGAATGCATGTTCGCACTCCTTGGTCTAGATGAATGGAGCATCTTTCTTTGTAAGCTTGACCAATGACTTTACAATCTTAAAGAAATTCTCTATAAATTGTCAATAGTAGCTAGTGTGTCCAAGGAATGATTGGATGTCTTTGACTATCTTTGGTTGAGGTGTGATTCCTTGGATGACCCTTATCTTTTTCAGGTCTAGCTCAATCCCTGCCTGAGTAATTCTGTGCCCTAGTACTATGCCTTCTTGGACTATTAAATGCCTTTTCTACCAATTGATCCTAAGGTTTATTTAGATACATCTTTTCAGTACTTTCTCAAGGTGACCCAAGGCTTGCTCAAATGTAAACCCATAGGTAGAGAAGTCATCCATAAAGACTTTTATCCTGCTACCAATTTTCTATTGAAAAATATGAAGGACTAGGTATTGGAATGTTGCAGGTACATTGCATAGACCAAATTACATCTTACAATATGCAAACGTTCCCTATGGAATTTTGAACGTTGTTGTTGCCTAATCTTTTGGCACGATCTAGATTTGGTTATAGCCACTATAATCATCCAAAAGCTATAATAACAATGCCCAATTATAGTGTCCACCACTTGGTTCACAAATGGTAATGGAAAATGATCTTTAAATGTTGCCATATTCAACAACCTAAAGTTGATGCAAAATCACCACTTACCACCTTTCTTTGGAACAATTATGAGTGGGCTAACTCACTTACTATCTACAATGGAATAGATGAACCTTACCTTGAGGAGTTATTCTATTTCCTCTTTGATAATCTGCTTCAACTTGGGGTCCAGCTATCTCTATGGCTATCTTCTTAGCTTCATGCTTGGGTTAGTGTAGATACAATGATGGCATATCCTTGGATCGATTCCAATTAGCTTAGGATTCCAATTAGCTCAGGATATGGCCAGGCAAAGGCTATTGACCATTTGTTAATCACCTTCAACAACTTGTATTTCTATTCAGAAGTAAGACTTGCATTGATTATGATCATCTTTCCATTGTTTAAAAATGCATACTTCATGTTGGTTGGTAGAGTTTTTAACTCTAGGGATTCTTGCTTGAAACTATCAGGGATTTCCAACTCTCCTCAAAAGGTATCATCATTTTCATCATCAAAGAGTTGGTGATGAACTTTCTCAAGTTCATCCATGCCCTCAACATAGCCACATGTCAAGCTCTTAGTGGGTTCCATGCATAATGTGCTACTATCAGAGTCAACTGTTAGCCACTAGGTGCCCTCCTATTTTGTGGCTATTGTGTATAGGCACCTTTGGATATTAGTTTCATGTGCACACTAATCACATGCTTTTATGAATGTGCTTTTAACGGACTAGCTTTTCTGCACACAATTGCACCCATTATCACTATACACGATGCATGGAACTAGCTTCCTCTCAAGCTATCCAAATTCATTTTCCCTGGAGATTTCCAAGGAGAGATCCTTGATGTCCATTCGTGCATCAATAGTGCTCAAACATGCACATCCCATAATGATAAGGAAGATGCATTTGTAGTTTTCAACCTTGATCACTAGAAATTTAGTAGGATAGGACCGCCCACATACTTTGGTCATAATGTCCTCCACTAATTCCAAAGGGACAATGATTAACTAATTTACCAATTCCAAATGTATATTGCTCTTATTTAGAGGTGGTAGGTTCTAGGCCTTATACATGTCATAGAAGATGAGAACAACATCAGAACTAGAATCAAGAAGAGCCTTGCATGGCTCATGTCCTATGCTTTATAAGTAAATAAGAGGACTTCCTAGGTCAAATAATTTTTTGGGAATGTTTCTAGCCTTGATCTAATCAGAAACAACATGAGTTAGCATCATAGTGTGGATTTGAGACAGTGTTTGATTTGAAGGGCTCTCAAATGTGTTTAATGTAGAGGATGAGGATGTTGGAGATACATGGTGACTAGCCACATTAGGTTGTGAGGGTTTGGGAGGATTTTTGGGTCAAAAAAATGGTCATTTCCTAGATCAATTGTCTAAACCACTTAATTGGAAAGCTAATTGTAAATTTATAGCCCTCATAGCATTTCGTTGCTACAGCTATGGGGGAATTTCACCTTGCATGGATGAAGTAGGAGGTAATTGGTTTTAGGATGGAGGGATGTGTGTAGATGGATGCGAAGGGTGGTATGGATATGGATGCTCCTCTTGAGTAGATAGTGAATGAATTTGATGGTACTCTAGAGGGTAATAGTGATGCTAGAATGAGGCATGGTTGGCCGAACTTTATGGAGAAATAGGTTGCTAAACATAGTACTTGTATGGATTTGGTTGCCTGTAAGGGTACTGCTATCTTGGTAGTGTAATTTTTCTCGATTGTGGTTGGTTCCATTATTGGTATTTCTCATATGATTATGGTGGAGCTCCACTTGACTAGTAAGTTTGATGTTGTTGGTGGAATTGCCTTGAGGATAAGATAATCATCTGGGTGCTTGCCTCCTTGCTAGTTAAGGATTCAGTGTAGACACCCTAGACTCTTGTAAATGTGACACCATAGGGCAACATCCCTTCAGATGTTCATATTGATAAATGTCACACCCAACATCATCATTAGAGTCTGTCTCCACAACTTCTTCTATTGCAGTAGCTTTGCCCTTACCTCTTTGGTAGGCACGTTTAACTTCTTTCCACCTCCTGTGGTTGTGATCACTATTCTACTCTTTGGATTCTTTAGAAATCTTCATAGTACTTTGGAATTTTTCATCTAAAAAATTTCATAATTTATCAACCTTTGTTGAAATGTTAGAAACGTATTTTTGGATGGGCAAGGTTTTCTTGTTCACCACCTCATCGAGTGGTGACTCCTCCATGTAATAGAATTAGACCCCCATTTTCTTAATAGAAGGGTCCCTCTTATATTCTTTTGCACTTTCCCTTTTTCACAACTCACCTTCTTCTTTTGCTACTTGCTCTATTAGCCTTTGTAAGTGATGAGCTCTTAGTTCAGATAGTCTCCCTTATGCATAAACCCCAAGACTTCTTTTGGTTTCTACTATATGCCCATCTATGATGTGGTGAAGTTGTTCCCTCTAAGAATGGCCATGGTCAGGCCATCAATGTATGAGAGAATAATATCTACCCATGACAGCATCCAAGGGTTTATGTATTCCTTGTTTCCAGCCTTAGATTTTCCTTCTTATATTGAACACTTTGGAGTATGTTTGGTATTTTTCATTAAATAGATTAAGCATTGTATTTCATCGATGGATAGATTTTAGCTCTAAGGACTGGTACCAGCTTTTTGCCTCTTTAATGAGTGTCCTAGGGAATAGCTTCAATTTTTGCCAGTCATTCTCTATGTTTTGTAAGGCATAGGCATCATGAAAGGCTTGTAGATGATTTTGCGACTTAGAGTTATATCCCCCCTCAAATCTTAGGATATTGTTCATGTCTAAGTGCTTAATCCAATTGTCTTTCATATGCCTACTTGGGATCGTAACTACCTTCACAATGTTAAGTATGCTTCGAGTTGCTAGTAAAGGTTCATCATTAGCATTATTTTGTTGTTGTCGATGATGTCCTCTATTTCCCTCTCGATTATTGTGGGCATGGCAACCAATATTATTGTTCTATTGCCCACCTCTATCACAATTATTTCTTTTGTGGCATTTTTTAGAATTAAGTTTCTTATCATCTTGAAGCTTGTCTAAGCCCCTACCTTGATTGATATATTTTCTTGAACTTGGTTTGTTGATAGTGGAATGTAGATTTATGTTGACACCTTTAACATTAGTATTGAGGGGTGGAGAATTTTCATGTTGAGCATCTCCAAAGAAAGGGTCCTCATTATTTTCTTGGTTTGGCAAGAACACAAGATTGGTGAACCATTTTTCCTTTCCAAACTCATGTTAATTCTCCTAGTGTCGATCTCTTGGGTGTTGTGTTTTAGTGGGATGGTAATCTTAGTAATTGTAATCATGCACAATGTACTCCTCTTGAAGATCATGAATGCCTAACTTAATAAGATTTTGATGCAACATCACAGCCATAGATCAATCGGAAGGCATTATAATGCTACCTTCCATATCACGCCATTGCAATTGTTCATCTTGGTGTAGGATGCAGGTGAAATTAGGCACATACTCATTTGGATGAGTATATATCACCTTGCACTATTGTGAGGTTGGTGGTTTGGCATCTTCATGCTTACTAGAAGAAGACATTTTGCAAATAAATAAAATATCAATGTGCTTTTCTAATTATATATTTTGAAAATGATGTTGACCTTGGGGTTTGTCCAATAATATCAATAATGTTTACTAATCCTAGATAGCACACATTTCAACAAAAGAGTCCCTGAAAACTATGCCAATGATGAGTGATGAGGTACCCCTATGCCCAACCATACGAATCATAAAGCATTCATGCACTATTCGGTCAAATTCTATAGACTCTATAGTTTCCAATGCACTAGTTCTCTAAGAATTGAATTTGGTGTTGAAGACATTCGTTGTCTTCCAAACTACGCTCTTCTTGATCTATAAATTCTTTTTCATATAGAGTATATGTGGCTGCTACTTGTTATTCTAGCTCATTCCTAGGCCTGCTTGCTATCAACATGGCTTAGTTAGCATAATAGAGGTTAGCTAACCCCATGCATTCTTTCATATCCTTAATCTGTAAGTCTTTTTTTTTTTCACTTCCACTTAGTGGACAAATGCATAACTATCCAAGATGGATTGCTAGTTAGGATTCTATGTTGAAATGGTGTTGGCCTTGGCTTTGGCCATTTGGATCTCTTTCTTGTTGATTTTCTTATACATGCCCACTTGATCATGAAAGTGTTTCTTGAGCGTTTTATGTTTGTTTGCCTCATTTTTTCATGTCCTTATTTTAATGGTTGACTTTTTTTGGATGTTACATACCTCCTCCCTTAAGAGGGTTCTATTCTCTCTTGCGAGGTGACTTATGTCTTGGTTGATCTTTACCAACTGTTCTCTCAATTGGTGGATGCTCTCTTCTAAGATGTTAATAGCTTTTCCACCATAGTTAACCTCATGTTATCAGTAGCAAGTTGTTTATTTTCTTCTTGAACTATGGTAAGTGCCTTTACATGTGGATATGTTTGTGCTTTAACTATGGAGGTATTCCATATGACTTTCTCCTTCTCTTTTGCCATCTATTGCCATGTGTGGGATCTCATCGTTCAACTCTTAGGCCTACAAGATCTTCTTCCAATCTCATAATTTTATTTTCTGCATGCTCTATCCTTATCTTTTCCATGACCAATTTTTCCTTAGTAGTAATAAGCTCAAAATGTACTGTAGTGACATCATTAGGGATGTCGAAGAGTGTTCTCATAACTTGCCTAGTCTGCAGTAATCTATTGAGCACATCGTCATGGTCAGTAGGAGTCATTGAGGTTCTAGCTAACATTTAAGCATCTCTTACTACAGTTAGATCTTCCAGTGGCACAAGAGGTACATTGAATGATTCTTTAATGTGATCGATGATCACCTCTACTACTCTCGCTACATCTTGGTGCTGCATTACCATAATTGTGACTCCTTCTCCTATCTCAAGCACCACTTAGAATGATGTAGCATTCCTAGATATTTGTTGTGATCATTGATCTTCTTCTCCTAACTGTAATGAGATTTATCAACTTGCTAGATCTACTAAAACTATGGGATGAATGGCACTGTCAATAACTCTATAAAGATTAGCCTCCTTCCTTGTTCCCCAGCTAATGGTTTCTGCAATCTATTATAGATGACTCATCAATAGTCTATAATCTCATGATGGCCATAGTGGGGCTTGTTTTTATTGTTGTTCTTATTGTTATTGTTGTTGCTTTTGCTATTGTTGTTGTTGTTTTCATTTTTGTTGTTACTCTTGCTCTTTTTCTTCTTCTTATTCTTCACCCTAATCTTTCCTAGGTGGTGTTAGTTTGAGCAATTCAGCATATGAAGCATTTTGGGCTCTCCTAGGAACATCATTGGTATATCCTAGGATTTCATCTCGCTTGCATAGCTTTCTAATAAGATAGGAAAATGGAATTGTTGTATTTCCTCTCTTTCTTTCTTCAAACTACCTTTGAATTTCCATAAAGTAGAGTTGTGCAAGGTTGACATTGTATTTTCCCATCAAGATCGTACTTCCTCTAGCTGCATAAGTGGTTAGTCATTTGAGTCCTTTTTTTGATAACATGTGATAAGTGCCAATCTTGAAGTAAATTCTTTCTTCCAAAGTTAGCTCATTATAGCCCTTATCTTCTTTGCCATAAGCCCATTTTAGCCATATTTTTTTCATTTTAGGATCAGATCAGTTGAATAGATGCATTAACCTTGTCCTTTCATTATGTATATTCAAAGCTTCTACAATTCCCTTGATCGAGAATGAGCCTGAGATTCCTCCAATATTAACTATGGTACCTTTTTCCTTGTTGTGCTAGAATTAATATGCTTTCCTAAGGTACCATTCACCACTATCAAATAGGATAGGCCATAACAGTAATGCCTTACTTTTTCTCTTTACTACTTCTGGCATAAATTCCATGAATAGGCCAAAGTTCATCTCTACAATGATTGTGAGCAAGATGGATCTTTTTTGAATAGCTTGGAAATAGTCTTGTGACAATGTGAGGCATTATCCATACATTGGTTGTTCTTCTACCTTTCCTTGGGCTGATTGTCCCATAACAAGAGTCTCTTGATGAATACTAAATGATTAGGCTTTCTACTCCTCGTGTTTTGGTTCTTGCCCTTAAATTTAGCCTCTACCTTGGTCTCTTGGCCTCTTACTTGCACCTTGTGAGGGTCCTCCTTATGCTCCTCTCTTTGGGACCATCTATAATCATTAAGGAATTAGGAATCATTAGAAGGTGTTCTCTAATTTTTATAACTCTGTTCCTTTCTCATACTTTTAGTTAGATCAAGTTCTTAGTTATTAGGATTGTAGAGTTAGAAATTTTTTTAAAAAAGTCACCCCATAAGTGTTAATTTCATTGTAGCCCTTCACAATTTTTCATTTTTTCCCCATGTATGACTCATAATGATGCTTATAGGTCCTTAGGAGTTTTATTTGAGTGTTATGGCATTAATATGATCAATTGTTCCTTAAAAATTTCAACTTTCACTTCATACTTACCCTTAAGATACCTTTCAAGTGTTAGATGTTTTCAAAAACTTAGCTCAGATTTTCCATACTAGCACCTCCCATGACTAAGATGAGCACTCCATGATCAAATACATTTAAAAAGTACAAGAATCAGAGCAATAATGGTCAACTTATGGCTTAGGAAAGCTAGGAGGTCATAGCTTAGATCAAAGAAGAAATTTTGAAAAATCTCCCTTGGTTCAAATGAAAAATGGTGAAAAATTTGATAAAGTCCCCATGTATATATAGGTTTTGTAAGATTCAATATTAGGGACCCAACATTGGGGATACGATATCAGTGAAACTTTGATATTAGAGCCCAAGAAATTTCATTTTTCATAAGGGTATGATGGAAAAATTTGATTCTTTTGGATGCTTGGAAGGTTTTAAGGTTTCATAGAGGGTTTGGATGATGGATATATGCCCATTGTTGCAAATTTTTTATTGGTAGTTCATAAAGAAGGAATCTTAAGCTACGAAAGTTCATAAGATGGATAAGAAGGGTAATGAATTTATGTTGTGAGAACAGAAAGTTTAAATGATATGGGAAGTGTTTATTAACATCTATTAATGCTGGAGGGTTCAAGATGATGTGGAATTGCTTGGCAGGTATAAGATACAATAGTTATACAAGTGTATCCTCCCCAAAGTAGGCTCCAACCCTTAATGCCCTTGTATAACCATGTCTAAAAGTGTCCTTAGGCACTTAAGGAGTTGAATGTAATGCATAATTGTTTAGCAAAACACACATGTTAGTGCCACCAAATTGAGAAAATAACACTATATTACACAAAACCACAAGTTATGACTATTCAAATAATGATATGAGATGGACTTATAAGGGATTACAAAAATAATGATGTGAGGTATCTTACAATAGGCATAATGAATTCTTGTGTTTTATTAGTGGTTAAAGTAATCACTAACTTTTCTATCCAAGATTCAAACCAAGTCTAGACCACATTCCAGTGACATCACATCATTTCATCTCTTAGAATTACAATTGTAAGACTATAATGTTGCAAGGAGTATTGTCACTTAGCATATTGTCCAAGAAAGGAGTTTATTCATGGCACTTTTTTTATTTTTAGATTTTTGAGAAGTTGCATACCTTCATGCATGGGTAACATGTCTTTATAGTGGGACCCCCAAAAAATTATTTTGTGCACTTTTTTTTTATTTGTGTCAACCTTTCAAGGTAGCACTTATTTTATTCATAATCCCATTGTTTGTTAGATCTACAAGGATATAATACAACCTTAGTAACATGATAGAACTCACAATAGTAATCCAAAAGAATCCACAAATCCCCTTGATGTGACATCCTTTTCATTCCCACTTGTTTCTTCACTTTTTAATATAGGCATGATGATCACAAATTTATTCTTAGTTTTATAATGCAAAAGAATATCATTATGGCTATGGTAAGAACCTCTTATTAATGAAATGGATGGATGGATGATGTGGGCTCATGGTTTAAATAATTAGTTCATAATGACTTGATAACATAGAGAAATCTTCACCTTATTAGGATATGTCTTGCCTTTATTCAATGTGTCTTATTAGTAATCAAAACTATTTACAAACGATTTGAAAACAAAGTATGAAAGAAATGAAAAAGATAGTAAGAATTTTGAAAAAGTATAAAGAATGAAAAATGTTCAAAGAATTGAAAGATATCAAAGGATGTAAAAAATTTAAGAAATGAAAAGTATCAAAGAATGTGAAAAAGAAAATGAAAATGAAAAAATTCAATAAAGTACCTATGGTTTGAAATTGACTCCCCCATGACTATTATTTAGATCAATTAAATGAAAGATAGAACAAATAGAAGATTGGTGGGTAGGTTGGATAGATTTCTTGGAATATTCCTAGTATGGTTTGACTTGTTGGATATTAACAAGAATAAGCTTATGTGGATAGGATCGGTGGTGGATGTGTAAGGCACTAGATGAATAAGTGGTGTGCACAATGTATGGTCCCTCCCAAAGTGTTTGAAATTTAACTTTTTGGGGTAAATGATTAAGATTATAATAAAGGACCTTGTCACCTAGTTGTATGGTTACATTTCTTATTCATGACTCGTGCCTAAGCTTGGAGTAATTATTATGGACTTCACTACCCATCAGTGCTACTAGTTGATTCTCATCTAAAAGATTCAGGTTTAGTAGATATTCCTTTTGGGCTAAACTCAAATTTAGATCAAGTTCACTAGCAGTAGCTAAAGTGTGAATCTTTGCTTGGATTGGAAGTGTTGGTAACTTGCCATAGACTAACTCATATGGTGTGTACTCTATAGGTAGTTTCCAGGATGTCCTATAGGCCCATAGAGCATCGCTTAATTTCATACTCCAATCCCATTGAAACCTACTAATTGTCCTAGTGAGTATTATAGTAATTTCACAGTTAGTAACTTTAGCTTGTCCATTTGCTTTGAGATGATATGGTGTCATTAGTTTATGGTTAACCCCAAGTTTTTGCATGAGTTTCCTAAAGGCAGCACTGGTGAAGTGGGTTCCATTATCTGATATAAGCATTCTATATACTCCAAATTTGTTCACCACGTGTTATTCGAAACTTTTAACAACTGTATTTATTGTATAGTATTTTACTACTATTGCCTCTACCCACTTTGTGAAGTAATCTATAGTCGCAATGATATACACTTTCTTATTTGACATTAGTTGAATGGGCCCCATAAAATCAATTCCACATATATCAAAAGGTTCCAGTGGCTGTATCTAGTGTTGTGGCCCTTCATATCTAGCTGTAATTCCTCCATCTCTTTGGCAGTGTTCACATTATTGTGTGAACATGTGGGAATCTCTGAATATGATAGGCCAAAATTAGCCTACCATTATGAGTTTAAGTGCCGATCTATGCCTTGCATAGTGGCCACCACATTGGCCTTCATGGTTGTATTGTAGAACTCTCTACTAGTCATGATCTAGCATGCACCATCTAATGAACCCATCTACACAAATCTTGTATAGATTACCATTGATTTCCATGTATCATTTAGCTCTATGAAGGAATTTTTTACGTTGTTCTCTACTTCATTCAACATGAATCTCTTGTGTTGTGAGATAAGTTAGGTACACTACGATCCATGGCTTTCTTATTAAATCTATAACGTTTACCATTCTAGTAAACAAATCCTTGTTGGAAAATTGATTTGATAATGGTTCAACTCAATTGTTTGAATTTCATTTTAACCTGGATAAATGATCAACTACTACATTTTTTCTCTTTCTTATCTATCATTGTGATGTCAAAATCTTGAAGAATCACAAGCCATCTTATCACTCTAGAACTAATTGTTGGCTTGTTCATCAAAAATTGAATGGCACTATGATCAGTGTGGACATAGATTTGGTAACTAAGCACATAATTTCTAAATTTATCAAGCATGTACACAAAACCATTAGCTCCTTTTTAGTTTTTGTGTAATTTAATTATGCTTCGGTGATGCTCCTACTAGCATATTGTATGTAGTATGGTCTTTTTAGATCATCAAGTTGTATTAGTACTGCACCAAGTGCATAGTTGGAAGCATCAGTCATGATATGAAAAGGTCTGGACCAATTTGGATCTTGGATCATTGGTGTCTCTACAAATTTCTATTTCAAAGCTTCAAATTCCTTTTCACATGACTCAGTCCACTCGAAGGACGCATCCTTCTTCATGAGCTCTACAAGTGGTTTGGCTATCTTTGTAAAGTTTTTGATGAATCTTCTATAATATCTTGTATGGCCTAAAAAGGATCTTTCATATTTCACTATTTATGGCTATTGAGTGATGTTTTGAATGACTTTAATTTTTTTTTTTTTTTTGGGATCTAACTCAATACCCTTCTAGGAAATTTTATGTGCCAGCACTATGCCTTCTTAGACCATGAGATGGATCTTCTCCTAGTTGAGCTTGAAATTGGTTTCAACACATCTTTTAAGTACCTACTCTAAATGGTCCAGTGCTTGTTTAAAATCTAGCCTGTACCTGGAAAAATCATCCATAAAGATTTCAACATCTTTGCCTATCTACTTCTAGAAGATACTTAAAACTAGTCTCTGGAAGGTTACTGGAGCATTGTAAAGACTGAAAGACATTTTTCTATAAGTGAATGTTCCCCATAGATTGGTGAATGTGGTTTTCTCTTAGTCTTCGGGTGTAATGTAGATTTGATTGTATTTGCTATACCCATCCATAAAACTATAATACTCATGCCCTAAAATTATATCTAGGACCTGATCAACAAACGATAGTGGGAAGTAATCCTTAAATGTGCCTGAGTTTAACATCTAGAAGTTAATGTAGATCCACCATTTTCCTCCCTTCTTTTGAACTATTACTAAAGGACCAACCCATTCACTATCCACAATAAAATAGATTAATCCTACCTTTAGAAAACTTTTCATTTGTTGCTTGACTACCTCCTTAAGTTTAGGATTAAGCCTTTGTTGAGGTTGGTGTTTTGGTTTAACTATAAAATTAGTATAAATTCAGTCTTGATAAATTCGTGGATCAATTCCCATGATCTCATCAAAAGACCATGCGAATGTTGTAGGACATTTATTAAGTACTTCCAATAGTTTCCTTTTTTGTTGTATGTCTAGGTTGATGTTGATAATCACCAACTTCTTGTTGTTTAGAAATGCATATTCTAATGTTGCTAGTAGGGCTTTCAATTTTATTAGTTTAGATTCCATTGTGTCTAAGATCTCTAGGTGTCTACATTTTGTTTCTTCTTCTTAATTGATTTGAGGGTAGGAGTGTCTTTTCCTTAGTTGTTCTAACTTATCTATTTCTACTACATAGGAACTGATAATTTTCTCTTCAGGTTCCATGTACTTATCAGATTGATTTTCTTCAATTATAATAAGCCTCTAGGTGCCCTCTTGTTGGTTGGCTGCTACATACAGACAATTTTGCACACATATTGTTTCAACACATCTATGACATGCCTTGATCTCCTCTGGTTTGAATGCCCAAATTCTTTACATGCAATTGCACTCATTATTGCTATATGCGATACATGGAACTCTTCATCTTTGTATGATTCCAACCTCATCTTCCTTGGAAATTTCCAAGGACAAATCATGAATTCTAAGCTTAGCATCCATAGTGCTAAGCCAAGATCTTCCCATGATAATTGGGAATTCTCACTTATTTTTCCCCACATGAATAGCTAGAAAATCAACAAGGTAAGACTAGCCACTAATGGTAGCAATCACATCATCCACTTGTTCAAGTAAAACTATGATTGACTACTCTGTAAGCTCTAAGAAAATGTTACTATTCTATAGCAGTGATAGGTTCTAAGCTTGATACATGTCTTAAGATATCAGGTTCACTCTAGACCTAGAATCTAGTAGAGCTTTGCATGGTTTTTGTTTTGCTATTTGGAGATAAAATAATGGACTTCCTAGATTAGTTCTCTTCTGTGGAAGAGCCCTTACCTTGATTCAATGAGTTATGGTTTGAGTGAGCATGATAGTGGTGACATTTGAATTTCATGAAGTTAGAAGCTTGCTTTGTTGAGAAGTACTTGATGTAGATGAGGTGGAAGTAGTTGTGTTTCCCATCCATTGAGTCTTTTCTAAATGTATTTTGAAGAACTATCATTTCCTGGGTTAAGACTCATAGGTAACCATCTCCTCATGCATATTAACTACCCTTGTAGCACTCTTTTTTTGTGGTTGTGATGGAAATTTCCCTTGCATAATAAGAGGTGGCCCTACTGATAGATGGTTTAGGTATTGATTAGAATGACTAGCAGTTGGCAGACGCACATGTGAGTTTCGGTCTATCCTTGGTGGCAATGATTTGTGATATTCTGCTGGATAGTACTATGGGGTCTAAACAACTACATTACCAAGTGATATAGGATGTTGAACAAAATATCCATATGAATCTAGTTGTTTGTATGGATATTGTTGGTGAGGTGGTGCTATAGCTCATGATTGATGTTATTGCCACTACTAGTAATAGTGCTCCTACAGTTGTGGTAAAGCTCCACTAGGATAATACATTGGTAGAATATTTTATTAGTAGTTACCTTGAGGATAAGGTAACCATTTGGGAATCTTTCTTTCAACAAATTTGGGATTGATTGCGTATGCCCTTATCTCTTGGAGATGTGTCATGACCGGGCAACATTCCTTCGAATGTTCGTACTAACACATAGTACAATCTTCCTCATTTGTGGATCTGGTGTCTAAGCACTCAGCCACTGAAGCAACTTTATCTTTCCATATAAATTATTTCCTCCATAATCTGTAATGTAGTTGTAAATTTCTCATCAATAGAATCCCACAATTTCTCTACTTTGGTTGTGATGTCACTTATATATTTTTCGATCAATAGAGTCTTTTTTTGGATGTCTTAATCTAAGGTTTCCTCCTCTTATGTATCACACACTCATGCATCTCTTTTCTAAATTGATGAATTTTTTTTATACTCTTCAGTTGATTTCCTTTTTCTTAGCTCATCTTCCTTTGCTAGTTGATCGATTAGTCCTTGGATGTGATGGATGATCATTTCTGATAACCTACCTTGGGTGTAAACCATGAGAGTCTCTTTGGTTTTGCTCTATAGCCCATCTACAATGTGCCTAATTTGTTCCCTTGGGAAAAATCTTGGGCATCTGTGCAACAATGAATAGTATTTTCCCATTCTTGCATCAAGGATCTCATGAGTCACTTACTTCTATCCTTGGGTTTTGTTTCCTTAAATTGGACAATCATGAATAAGTTTGGTATTTATCATTGAAGAGTTTGAGCATGGTACTCTAGCATATGATTGATTCAAGTTCCAATGACCTGTACCAGCTCTATGCTTGCTTCACAAGTGTTTTGGAAAATAACTTTAATTTTTGCCATCACTTTTGATATTTGGTGGGGGGGCACAGACATCGTGGAAGGCTTGAAGGTAATGTCGTGGATCAACATTATAGTCACCTTCAAATCTCAGCATGTTGTTCATTTCTAGCTATTTTATTTGGCTATCTATCACATGCCTAGTTAGTATATAGATGACTTCCTGAATATTTATCATGCTTTGGGTTGCCATGAGGGGTTCATCATTATGGTTGGGTTCATATACTCTATTGTAGTAGTGACCCCTTCTATGCTCATACATTTCTTGATCCTCTCTTTGATCCCTTCATCTCCTTTGTTCATATTCTTCATCTTTCGTATCAGTGTGTCTTGACTATTGGTTATGATGGTCATGAGTTCTCCTTTCTTCCCTATCATGGCCCTAGTACATGTGTCATCTTCTATCAAAGTCCATTAATTATCATGATGAGGAAGATGAGGCATTAGGAGAATGATGCTAGCTTTTTCTCCTTTCATGACTCTTGTATGCTTCTTTATAGGATTTGGTAGGAACCCTTGGCCTTGAGTCTCACTTATACCTTGAGTCAGTAGCCTCCCCCTTAGCTGTCTCTACTAGAATGGAATGAAGTTTGGCCTTGATAGGTTCCTCAAGTTTGATGATAGGTTTTTTTGAGGGCTCCTCATGGTTTTGGTATAGTTTCTTTGAAATAAATGCATTAGCATCAAGTTCTTTTAAGACAACAAAAGTGTTGACCTACTTTCCTTTATTGTGTACATGTTTGATCTTCATTGTAGCATCTCTCCTCATCTACTACTTTGTGGGTTCATAGGGTCTTTTCATGTGTTGAGTCACATTAGGCTATGGTCTAAATGCATTCCCCTTAAGGCAATTTGAAGCATGTTAAGTTCTACACATTCTAGAGGTAGGATTACGTTACCTTGCATGCCCCTCTACCTCATTTGATTATTCTAATGAAAGATGAAAGTAAAGTCTGGATGATAAGGATTAGTGTGAGCATAACTGATTCTTGTTTGCATTGGCATCTCCCATTCTTCTTCATCAATGATTCTATCATTACTTCTTCTTATTTGCTTGGTAGGTGGTGATGTATCTTTTTTTGAGACCATGTTTGTGACTTAAGATGTTGGTTGAGTGTGTGTAACTTGTTTAGGGTTATTGAAAAATTAAGATGTTGACTTTGGGTTTCTAATACAACAAACTTTGAGAAATCAATTACTAAGCATACATTGACTTGTCCAACATCCAATGATACGAGATACAAGTGTTCACGCATAGCCCAATAGAATTTCATAAACAAGGCAATGTGATTATGCTAGTAATTGGTTTGAGTTTGTGATCATTGTCTTCCCACGTGGGCTAGTAAAATCATTGTGTATGGTTTAACTCAAGGTGAGGTGTATGATAACTAATGTTGCTTTGGCCATTTTTACTCCTAATAGACATAAGGTAAATGAAAGTAGTCTCTAAGTCTAAGTAAATAACAATTGAATCTAATCTAGCCTAAGCAATGGACATCCATTCTTAATTCTCTACATACATATTGAACTTATGTAATTGTTATTGGGATTACCAAGTATCTCATTGTTGGACGAACCAAACAATAATACTACTAGGTTACCAAACAATCACACTTTATGCTTGAAATTAGTTGTATGCATTTTTCTTAACAACAGTAAAAGTAAATTTCATGGAAAAGTAAATTAGTAACTAGGGAAATAGTAAATGTTATACTAAGTCAAAATAGTAAACATTAGTCTAAGTAAATAGTAAAGAAATCTAAGTGATGTTGTAATGATGCAAAGTAATCTTAATCTTTATTTCTGGTCATGAAACATGTCCAAGTACATTCCACTCAAATAAAGACTCTATTCAATTACTTAACATCACACTGTGGGCATACTTTGCTAAGTGTTAAGTGTTAAAATTAAGAAAACAAATCAACAGAATTTCGCTAAGGTTGGAATGAAACTACTATTGGTCCATGTTTGTAAGTGTCATATTTATAGGCCTACCTATGTCTGTGATATTGGATATCTGACATCATAGCTTGTGCCCCAATATTAGGGATTCGATATCGTGTCTCTAATATTGGATACCCGATATTGTAGCCAACAAAAAATGCAACTTATCAAACATCAACCAACCATATGCCTCACTAAGAGTTAAACCATATACTTGAACTTCACTAACTCAAAGTGGGAAGATAACAATCTCAAACTTAACATCAATTACTAGCATAATTATATTGTTCGTCCACAAATTATGATCTAGTTATGCGTGAGCACTCGTAACTTATATGGTAGAGTGTTGGATGCTCCACCACTCATCACATACTTTCTTCTATATATTTTACAAAGTGAGGACTTGGGTTTCTTTATACTTTAAAAGAAGTTATGACTAATGATTAACCTATCATAATTATTGATAGATTAAGTTTAAAAACTAATGATTGTGTCTTGACTTGAAAGTATATTCTAACAATTTGTTTGTTCATCTAAGTTAGAGCATTATGTATTTAGGATGGTCATGTTGTATAAGTTGTATATATGTTATAGTTTTTTGATAGTTTTGTATAATTTACCTTGGTTATGTAGGTTGTGCAAGTTGCCTATGTTATTAGCTATAGTGATTGATGAACAGGATTATATTAAAGAAATTAAAGGAAATATTGGAATTATTTTCTCTTTTTTTGTTTTTCATTTACACATAATTTTTTGGTATGTTTGTGCATTATGCATTTGTTGTATTATTTTTTGAAGTAAAAATATGTATTGTTAATCATAGATTGAAATAAATATGTCTATGTTGTTATTAGTAGTCATGAATTGTTAAGTTGTGTTTTATGTAGGTTGTGTATATGTTGCATATGTTAGGTAGTTAACTTTAGTTGCATAGGCTATTTTAATGTTCTACTGAATGTATTGTTTACAATTATTTGCATGAGTAATGATATTTTATTATGTTTTGTTGTTGGAAATGTTGAATAAGTGGATTGTAGTTATTTTCTTCAATTTGTGAGTAGTTTCCACTTGGAGGGATGGTAAAATGCTTGTTTCTCAAGTTATAAGACTTGGGTTTGAGCCTAGGCATAACTACTTAAATGAGGCTAAGCTTTTACTCATCTACCGTCCTCTCAAGATCCTATCTTGGTAGGATGAGCATTGAGCCTTTGGTTGGTGATATGCTATTTACAATATATAATTGCCTTTGTAAATCAATTGTTGATCCTTTATTTATAATGTATTTACAATGGTTGGAGATCCTTTACAGACAATGAGTTATATAATCTTCCATTAATTTTTCAAAAATATGAGTAGGAAATTGTTAGTCTTCTCGATCCCATTCAGCATATGGAGCTTATTTCTACAACTTCTGATTTTTGTTGACATTTTTCTTTTGTTGAAATCAATATTTTCAATTGTAAAAAGGAATTGATATTACAAGAAAAGGAAAAACTTGTATTTTGCTAATTACATATTATAATCTTCCTAATTCTTGCAACTTTTGCCATCATGAAAGACATTTTTTTAATGCTTGTTCTTTCCACTCAAGAAAAAATATTTTGAAGAATAGATTAAATGTGGTGAAGTTAAAGATAGAATAAAACAATATGAAGCTAAAAATATGAAAAATCAAGTTAATGCCAATGATAAGAATGATCAAATGATAATAAAGAATCCAGAAAAGACAATCTTCTATGTATATTTTTATTACTACTAGAGAAAGTATTGACAAGCTTGGACAAATAACTGCACTCTTTCTTCCTATTAATCAACAAGAACAACGAGAACTCATGAATAATTCAGTTTTCATATATAAAAAATTAATAGGGACATATGAATAGTTTAGAATTAATGTATTCAATTGCAAATATTACATTTACTATTCATAATTTTGTAGATTGTTTATAGATATTTCATTTTGTTATTCATTTAAAAGTTATGGTAAATTAGAGTTTTCTTATTATGTATAAATTTAAATTCATAGTGTTCGAGAAAAATAAAGATAGTAAGAGAAATGAAGAGTAGAGAAGCGTGGAGGATCAATGAAGAAATTCTCCAAATGACAACAATAAATTTTCTAGGATCTTAGCAAAATTGGAAGTTCTTCTTAGGATGAATAGATTATAGAAATATGTATTAGATTCAATGTTCTTCTTAAACACAAGAAGAAAAGTTAGAACATAATGATTTAGTCTTAGCACTAGTGTTATCATGTTTTCAACAAAAGTTGCTTAGTATATAATATGGATAATTTATCATATAATATGAATAATTTATCTAAAATGTATGAACACTTTAATATCAAGAAAGACTAAGTTGATAAAGAAATTACAAGATTCCTTATTTATGCATTAGCCAAGCAGTACTACAAGCTATTAAAGTAGTTTACTAAAGGCCAAAATTCTCATTACTAGCAATTTAAACTTTAATATCAAGGGAAAAAAAGCTTTACTTAGAACAAAAGGAGAAGTAGAAGGAAAGGTGATATATGTTCCATGTGTTGTACCCACTAGTTTTTCCTATGCAAGTCAAAGTTTTGGGTACATTTGGCATCTTCAACACCTCAAGTCTTCTCAAAAGGATCTAATTTTGACATTTTGCATCATTGACAATGTTGTTTCTCATCATCATCTTTAAAATATCTCAAATTTGGTGTCTCACATCACTCATGATATCACTTTTTCTTCTCTTACAAGCTTTAATTTTGATCTTCAGCATCATCTCTTGCATCAATCATGATAGTTTCAATATTAGCTTTGATGCTTAACATTTAGTATCATTTTATCTATTGATGCTCAGTGTCATTCTTCTGTGTCACCTAGATTTTGACTTCTACTATAGCTACACATTTTGATGTCTACTATAGCTACACATGCCATTTCGCTTATCCAAATGCTTCTATAATTTTTTGTGAGCCCCAATGCATTGTGGTTTTACAATCTATGAGACATTTCTAGCTTATAAATAAGAGCATACTCCAATTAAGGGGTTAGATTTTTGTAAGAAATAGAGAGCTTTTTCCAACAAAGACTACTTCTAGTAATTACTTCTATAAGCATCAAAATCTCCAAGTGCTTCCAGCCATATCAGAGCTTCTAATTTCCTTTTTCTTTTTCTTGTTGACATATTGTATCCTCATCATGTTGTCCTCCTAACATGTGGTGATTTCAATTGGATCTTGATCCACACATTGATTTGATCCAAACCACTTACTTTGTTTTGTCATTTTTACATTTGTAGCACTTTCATCAAGCATACACATCAAAGAGAAATCGAAGTAACATAGATCTTATCAATTGGCTCTAATTTTTTGATTGTATCTCCAAGAATTTTATTACCCTCTTCTAGGTTCTTATCTTAGTTATTTATTATACTATTCTTCAGATCTTACATTTATTTAATGTTGTGAGGATATTTTCCTACTTTCATTTCACCTAATCTAGGAGCAAAGCTTACCTTTGACTTTCTAAATTTTTTGTCATCTCATAAAATGCTTTACTTTTTCTATTGATATGCATGATTCACTCTTTTTTGAAGTTCTTACACCATGCAATCTAAATGTTATTTAGTCTGCATTATTTTTTTGTAAATGTTATTTCATGTAATCTAATTGCTAAAGTATATCTTATGTTTGGCAAAAACATGATTTAGGTTATTAGCTTTTCTAATGATCTATAATTTTCCTTTCAACTTGACATATATCTTCAAATTGTTAGGTGGCCACAAAATGCCTATCTCATTTTGTATAAGGTTATTATAAATTTGATTATAATGATTCTCACCACAACATCATGGAAAGTGAAGTAAAGGTAAAAATGACTCTCAAAAGGATACATCCCTATTTTGTTGAAATATTGGACATAATTGATGAGCGGCAAGTAACCCCTACGCTTAACCATACGAATACGAGTGTTTCATGCACAATCCAGTCAAATTCCAAGGACTAAGTGCTTATGTGCCCTTGTGGAACAAGGACGGGTTGGTTGATCGTTGTCTTCCCAAGCTTACCTGTATGTCACGATTGTATGATTAAGTAAGCTTGAGGCATATGATTTT
>MNCI01033132.1:50087-86129 GCA_015680685.1 Gnetum montanum
GTTGTTTACCTAAATCACTAGGAAGTCAGCTGGGTACGACCACCCACAAACAATGGTAACAATGTCTTCCACTAGTTCCAATGGGACAGTGATGGACTAGTCGACCAACTCTAGATGGATGTTGCTCTTTTTCAATAGAGGTAGGTTCTAGGCCTTGTACATTTCTTGAGAAATCAAGTTGACACTGGAACCTAAATCCAAAAGAGCCTTGCACAGTGCATTTTTAGCAATTTGTAAGTATATCAAAGGACTCCCAAGATTAGAGAATTTCTTGGGAAGGTGGCCAGATTTGATCTAATCAGTGATGACATGTGTTAGCATGACTGTATGCGTTGAGTGTGGTGATTGGGTTGAAGGGGGCTCCAAAGTTTTGATTGATACTAAGGCATCTAAGGAATCAACAGCTTGTGATTGCTAGGGCTTGGTTGGACTGTTGGTTCTAAAGAAAGGTCTTTTCTTCATGTGGTTGTTGGAACTAACAATAGGTTGAGAGTTAATAGCCCTCATGGCATTACGTTGCTGCAACTAGGTAGGGATTTCACCTTGCATCGTGGGAGCAGGTGGTAGTGGAGCTATTGGTGAAAGAGATACAATCAGATGAGAAGGATGATATGCTTGCAGAATATCACCTCTAGAAGAGGGAGTCCCATGATACTTGTGGGCTTGGTAGTGAGGTTGAAGAGTGACGTGACCAGTAGAGTCACGTGGGGATATTGGCTGCTACATGTAATATCCATATGGTTCAGGTTGTCGGTAAGGATACCTTTGCCTTGGTGGTGGCATTCCCCATGATTGTCGGTGCTACCACTATTGATATTGCTCAATCGGTTATGGTGGAGTTCCATTGGGATAATATGTTAAGGGTTGGTGGAACTACCTTGGGTTACCTTGAGGATTAGGTAACCTTCGAGGTGTTTGCCTTTTGTTTAATTGTGGGTTGAGTGCATACACCCTAGACTCCTACAAATGTGAGATTATAGGGCAACAACCCTTAGGATGGCCATATTGACATATCTCACATCCACTATCATTGTCTGTTTCCAAATCTACAACCTCTTCAATGATGGAAACTTTTCCCTTACCCTTGCTACATGCATGTTTAGCCTCTTTCTTTTTTCTTTTCTAACTACCTTGCTCTCTAAACTCCTCTACTATTTTACGAACAGTTTGAAATCTATTGTCTAGGAAATTCCATATTTGGTCTACCTTTGCTAAAACTTTTGATGTCATCTTTTGGATAGGACAAATTTTCCTCTTCACCATCTCTTCAAGTGGTGACTCTTCTTCATCCTCACAAAATCTTACTCCCCTCTTCCAAAGGGAAGGATCTTAGTTATACTCTTCCACACTTTCTCTCTTCCATAGCTCACCTTCTTCCTTAGCAACTTGCTCTGATAGTCTTTGAATTTGATGGGACCTAAGCTCAGATAGTCTCCCTTGGGCATAAGTCCCAAGGGTTCTTCTCATTTCATGCCTAAACCCATCCACGAGATGGTGAAGTTGATCCCTTTGTGAATAACCATGGCCAGGACAACAATGTAACAGTGCATAGTATTGGTCCATGGCAACATCGAAGGATTCATGTCCTCCTTATTTCCAACCTTGGATTTGCTTTCGCAAGTTAGACACTCGAGAGTACATTTGGTAGTTGTCATTAAATAGTTCTAACATAGTACTCCACCTACGAATGGATTCCAGTTCTAAAGACTGGTACCAGCTTTCCGCTTCTTTAACTAATGTCCATGAGAACAACTTAAGTTTTTGCCATTTTTTCTCTATGTTCTGTAAGGCACACGCATCATGGTATGCTTGTAAATGATTTTGCGGATTAGTGTTGTATCCCCCTTCAAATCATGGGATGTTGTTCATATCTAATCCCTTGATCCTACTATCTTTCTGATGCCTTGTTGGAATTCTAACAACCTCAGTTATGTTCAACATACTTTGAGTAGCGAGGAGGGGTTCATCATGATCATCTCGTCCATGGTGTCTATGATGCCTACATTGTTCCCTACTCTCCCTTCTTCTATGTCTTGACTCTCTAGAGTGCCATCATCCCCTTTCCTAGTTTTTTCATCTATGACTTTCACTTTGTCTACCTTTATCCCCATGGTATTTTTCTTTATAACCACATCCAAATATTGAAGGAGAGGGTGAAGGAGATGATGAAGGTGAAGAAGAGGGAGAACCATCACCATGACGGTGTCTACTACCTTCTCTTATGCGGTCTTGGCCCCAATCGCGATTGTGATCAAAATGTCCACCTTTATCATGAGTTCGTGTCCCTTTTTTGGACCCTTTGCACCCATGGGTATCAGAACCTGGATTATGAATTGTTGAATGAAGATTCAGATACACAACCCCTTGGCCAAAGTTAAGGGGAGGAACATTGTTGTGTGGACGACTGCTTGAGGTAGGTTCACCACCCTCATTTTTGCTTAAGACATGTGGGGCATCTTGGGACTAGTTATCCTTCAAAGACTTATGATGTCTCTCCTGTTGCAAGTCCCTTTGACATTGTGTCTTTTTGGGATGGTATTCTCTTGAGTCATGATCTTGCGCAATGTATTCTGCATGTAAGTGTGGCATGCTAATTCGTGTGAGAGCACAAAGTAGCATGTGCAGGACTAAATGATCAAGAGGTAACACTATGTTACCTTCTAAATCTCGCCAATGCAGTTGTTCATCTTCATGGAGGATAAAGGTGAAGTCTGGTATATACTCATCAAGATGAATATATACCACTCGAACTTGTTGAGGGACTGGCGAATCAACGTCATGTGTATTACACTGCTTACTGTTTTCTATTTCAGACCTAGGCGGTGAGGTGCTTTTGTACGAAGAAGGAGACATACTTGTCTATTTAGTGTGCAATGTATTCTTGTTTATTATTTTCTCAACCAACCCTAAGGGTTCATTTCAACGATGTGAATGATTTCCTATGTTCTAGTTAGCACACAAACAACTAATTCCTCGGCAATGATGCCAATGATGAACGGCAAGTTACCCCTATGCTCAACCATATGAATATGAGTGTTTCATGCACAATCCAGTTAAATTATAAGGACTAAGTGCTTATGCACCCTTGTGGAACAAGGATGAGTTGGTTGATCGTTGTCTTCCCAAGCTTACCTGTATGTCATGATTATATGATTAAGTAAGCTTGAGGTATATGATTTTTATAGCTTTTATGTTTTTATGTCCTACGCTAGTTGGGAAGGAGAGAGGTAACTAAGTGACTAATTTAACTTAACTACTCATTAACTAAGTTCTAACTAATCCTAACACCAGCATCCATTCCCACTTGTTGTACACATCCTGAACTAGTTCAACACTGCTGGGATTACCAAATGCTAATCGATACTAGGCTACCAAGCATTACACACATGCTCGAAGTGGTCATGCTTGTGTAATTTAACGATTTACTTAATTGATCAAAATGAATTTTTGTGCTAATAACATAAATGTAAAGTGCATAAAATAAAATAAAATAAATGCGTAAGAAAATAAATCTCAAGTGCTACAAGGATGAATCAAAGAGCTCGTCTTTATTGCCAACACAATGGTGTGTTCAAGTACATCAATGCTTGAATAAAGATCCATCCACACTTTGACCTCCTACTACAGGCACTTGGAAAATACTCTAACTTTCAAACAAACTACAAGAGTTTCGCTACTTGACTGCTAAAATACTTCCTCCCAGTTGTGCACCTAGGCACTGTATTTATAGGCTTGGGAGCAACTACTCTAATAATTAGAGTAACCACTCTAATAATTAGAATAACTACTAAAGTAACCACTCTAATAATTAGAATAACTACTAGAGTAACCGCTAGAGTAGCTACTCTAATAATTAGAATAACTTCTAGAGTAACTGCTCTCATCAATAATATAAGAGACTTAGATTAATCTAAAGAATTTACAAACATCAACAACATTAAAGAAGAGATAACAACAAAATTATTGAGGAATCGCAATCATAAATATCGAGGATGAAATATTTCATGGAAAGATAATGAATGACTTTAGGTAAGAATGGTAATCTTGGTTATAAGAGATATTTTAGACACACTTAGCAAAGTCAAACATTAAATAGAGGTACATCAATGCTAGATGTTCACATATAATTGGAAATCATGAGATCTTTAAGAATCTACATGCTATGAATTTCAGAGAAGCCATGATACCAATAAGAGTTGTTTGTAAATATAGAGCCATTATTTATTGTGTTCTTAGGTCATTATTTGTGATATATGCCAAAGTTAGAGAAGGTTGGAAATATAAGAACCCATGGATGTAATGTAGTCATTACGACACTCATCTCTCAATTGAAAGGTTACAGGTTTAATTCTTTCCTCTACTTATGAGTGTAGGAATAGAGGATGAGTCTAGTGGACCTGTATAGGTAGGGATTATGTTATTAGCCCTAATGTTTATTTTCCATAAAAAAAAAAGAAAAGAAAAAAAAGGACATGGACATGAAGGAAAAATGTGTATTGTGACTATTGTGAACTTGAAATTCTTCCAAGCTCTAGTTGAATGTAAAATTGAATTAGATGTCAAAAGGCTAAAAATGAATAATGGAATTGAATACATAAATAATTATTTCCAAGATCATGTCAAGCAAGTTAAAATTATTCACTAGAAAATAGCGTCATACAGTCTAAAAAAGAATAAAGTGGTTAAGAGGAAAATAAAATAAATTTTGAGATGGTAAGATGTATGCTAACACATTTTTAGTTTGATAATTTTTTTTGAAAGAATTAGTTAAAATAGTCATTCATGATCTCAATAAATGCCCTACTCACTACTTGAAGTATTCATATCTAAATAAAGTTGATATTGAAGGGAACCTTGACATTGATCAATTGAGAATTTTCAAATACTGCATATTGATGAAATACTTTTATTATAAGGATGATGATATCATATCTACAATATTGTAGCCTAACATATGTCTTATGATGTAGTGGGCCATGGTTATACCTATAAACACAAGCCCACTATCATGTCAAAACAAGTTTAAGTCCAACACCTAGAGAAAGTCTTGTGGTTTTTTTTCTTGGAGTTAGAGTTAGTGTGAATGCTCGTAGTTTGGTGAATTACAGTTCTATGGAATCTTTATTTGAGTGGATTTTTTTGGACATAATTCATGAATGTTAATAAATATTGAGATAATTCTTCATCGTTGCACCATATCACTTAGAAACAATTTACTTTTCTATTATGTTTACTGATGAGTCATGAATCTATTGGCTCAATATTGAATACCCAATATCGGAGCCTTGGAAGTGATGTCAGATATCCGATATCGTCTCCTCCATGCTAGCCTATAAATATAGCACTTGGGTGCATGGTTTGAACAACAATAGAAAGTTTTAGTTTTTAGTTCTCAATTTTTTATAGTCTTTCTTAGAGTTCTATTATTCCCAATGCATGCTTACAGTGTAATGTTTGTAATTGCATGGCACCTTTGTTCGAGTGTGACATACTTGGACATGTTACATAATTAGAAATAAAGATCGAGATTACTTCCATAATTGCCCCATTCACTTAGATTTATTATTACTTTAAATATTTAATTTTTTAATTATTTATTATTTTCTTAGTTAATGTTTTCATTTATTGCTATTTACTATTCCTGTCATTAAGTAGAATGAGTACGACTTAATCACAAGTGTTTAAGTGTAGATACTTGGTAATCCAGCAGTGTATAGTTTGGCAAACCCAGTGACATATGCTTGGCAATCCCAGAGGTAGTCTCACAAAGTCCAAGGCATATAAAAATGATTAAGAGCGAACACCCATTGCACGTAGGCTAGTTAGATTCTATTTTCAATTGTTCATTAGCTTAACTAGTTTATCTCTTTATCGTCATTAGGAGTAGCATAGAATTAGACAAGATCATATGCCTCACTTTGGACTAAACCATACATGACAAAGCTACCACTAGTCTAAGTGGGAAGATAGCGAACTACGATTGAAGCATAATGATCTAGATGCCACAACTAGTCCCATCCATGGAATTTGATTGGATCATGCATGAACGCTTGTGATTCGTATGGTTGGATGTAGGGGTACCTCATTGCTCATCATTCACGCTGTTGTCGAGGATGATGCTAGTTATCTAGATTAGTTACATCGTACACGATCACTGTAAAGGTATTAATGATATATCCTTCAAAAAATATTAAATCACACACACCATAACCTAATGGAAATGTCTCTTCCACAAGGAAGTGATAATGCACTATATAACGAAAACATTCATTGGAGAACTAATGAGATAAATAGTGAGGAAAATTGGAGTGACCAACCTTATGCAAGGGTTTCTTATGTTCATGACCACCCTGATGACACTCAAAGACTACATTCACCTAAGATAGACCATCTTAGAGGAGATGATGTAAGTCTTGAACTAGGGAAGGCTTGAAGGCCTAAGACCTCCTTGAGACCAAGAAAAGATAAATTAAGGGACCCAAGGGAATACCATAGAAGCCATGGAAATCCTTCTAGTTTTTCATCTTTCTCTTTCCTTTCAACATTTAGTTCTAACAAAGATGAACATAGGTGTGAAGATGAAGCTCCACTAAAGGGTCAGAATAGAAACAAAAATCAAACTTGCAAGAACACTCACGATTATCAACATGAAGATAGAAAAAATCATCACAATCGATTGAATCGAAATTTTCATCACAACCTATCTGATGATGATGAACCCTTTTTGGTTATTCAAAGCCTAAAGTGGATCACAAAGGTAGTTAAGATATCTCACATGCATAGCAAAGAGAGTTTCCTACCTAGGCTTGATATGAATAATATTCCTAAATTTGCACAAGGCTATGATTCAGATCCGTAACATCATTTACAAGCCTTCCATGATGCATGCGCTTTCTAAAACATTGAAAGTGGGTGGCAAAAGCTTAAGCTCTTTTCTAGGATACTAATTAATAGAGCCAAAGTATGGTATAGATCATTAAAATCAAATTCAATCCAATGATGGTCCATAATGTTGGAACTCTTCAACAAGAAATACCAAACCTATGCAAGGGTTGTAGCGACCGAAAACATCGGTGCCTAGAACACCGAGAGGTTACTGGGTGAATAGTTTAACCCCAGATCCATGCAAGGGCCATGTTGGAGAAGACAGAAGCGGGGTGCCCTGAACGGTCTGGTCAATTAGACAGGGACTTAATCAGTGTATCTTAACCTTACGTAAACGTTCATTGCGAAGGTGAAACATGCAAGATAAATTGATGATCAATAAATGCAAAACGAAGAAGGTAATGCAAAACAACGATTTTAATGAGAAGATAGCAAAGAAAACTCGGGTGAGAAAATGCAACGCCCCAAAGTTGCGAATTTGATTCCTTGCTTTATTTGAAAATGTGTACAATAGGTTATGCGATGCCGGAGAGATACTGCTTACACCGAGTAGTATAGTCATGGTCTCTTCTGCTTGGCTATCGATTTGCTAGGATGTCAAAATGCTTGACTCACAAAGGGATGTTTAGAGTCAACCAGAGAGCTCAAAAGTAACTAGAATGCTCAAGAAAAATGCCAACTATGCCTTCTGAGAGCTAACTCAAAAGCCAACTAGCCAACGCAAAAAGCCAACAAGCCAATTGCTCTTGTTAATGCCAAAAAATTTAACGTAAAATGCCAACCCTTTAAGCGTTGTTTGCCAGGGTATTTATAGGGCCAGGAGGAGGAGAGAAATATGGTCTGGATGCCACATGTCCTGGACCCCTCAAGATGCTGACATGTTCGTATTGTGTAGGTGTGCGATACTAGACGCGAACTTTGCTACGTTGTGACTATACCTTTGGAACTGCACACATCGAGATCTAGTGTGCTAATAGCGTAAGCAAGATGGAGCTTATGCCCCAGGGACTACGTCTTCCCTGCCTTCACGAGCAAGGTCAAGCGTAGGGACAATGTTTTGGGAGCTAACCATGGGGCATGCAAAACAAAGTGAAATTGTTGATTCTGCCAGGGAGATGCCAAAGTGAGGAAGATTGTTGTCAACAAGCTCTAGAGCTACCTAAAGACATCTTGCTTCTTCTGTACCAGTGTTGCACAACTAACGCTATTAAACATATTGGTGTAGCATAATTGGCTGCTGGCTACACTGTGCTACACTATGTAGCGTAGCATAGCATAGCTACTGGTCTTAGCTAAAAGTTGTGTTGGAGCTGAAAAGCATTTGTTTGGAAATCATGTCTAAAACATTTGCTACTTTTGCATCGTTACTACACTGCGCTATGCTATGTAGCGTAGCATAGCATAGTGGCTAGCATATCCTACTTCCTTGTTCAATTCGCCAATTTCTAGCAAGAAACTTTGCTCGAGGCCAGTGGATCAAGTGGGGTGAGAAGTTTTGAAGGTCGAAGTCTTGTCAAGGTACCATTTTCTTATTGGAATCACTTAGCAAGATGGACCTTTCTACTTTGTTTTTTCTATGCTACATAGCATAGCATAGTGTAGCACCTTATGTTGACTGAATCCCACCTTATCTTCACAATCACTTTGTCACTTCGCACTTGGGCACTTAAGCAACTATTTTTCAAGGCTTGCTACACTGCATAGCATAGCGTAGCGTAGCAGACTTCTTCACTAGAAAACTTGCCAAACTATTTTACTCATCCCAAACACTTTCGACAACTCCTAGCTTGGTTCTGCATAAATTCTTAGCTGGGTTGATTATTCAGCTGGGTAGGCTGGAGATTCTGACGAGCCTATCAGCCTTGGAGGTAGAAAACTTGCCCAACTAGATAGTGTACCCTCAGTATGAACCATCATGATGCTACACTTGTGGAAATCCTTGCCTAAGTTTCAAGACTCTGCTAGAACATGAGAGTCCTGAAATTTTATGGTGTTTCAAGGGTGTCTAACCTAAGGAGATAGATTCAAGGATAGAGATAAGAATAACATGAACCCTTGGAGATGGCCTTAGATAGATATTATTCCCTACTAAATAGATGCCTAGGCCATGGTTTCTCTAAGGAAAGGCAACTATTCCACATCATAGATGGGCTTTGTAATGAAACGAGAGAGACCCTTGGAATGTATGCTCCAAGTTAATTATATGAGCTACAAGCCCATTAGATTCAAGAACTAATCAAACATGTGGCAAAAGAAGAAGGAGAGATATGCAAATAAAAAAACATTGAGAAAAATCACTGAGACCTCACTCTTCAATAGAAGGAGGTCCATATCTATGGTAAGGAGAAAGAAACCACTCTCAATAAGGTGATTTCGCAACAAACCTTGTCGATATAGAAGTCTATTGATGAACTTGAAGCAAAGTTTAATAGGATGTTGAAATGGATATATGAAAATGTTACAACTCTTGTTGAGATGATCAAGGAGAGGATCATGTAGAACAAGCTAGGTGATCACAATAAACAAAGGATACAAAATCAAAAAATAGCTAGGAACACCTTTCAGCAAACAAGAAAAATGGCTAAGGAAAATGAGGCTATAGACTCAACCATAAACGAAGATAATGAATGTGACATATGCATATATGACCATTTGAAGGGCCATTACCTAGTCTTGTTGCATCTACATGAGCATTGGGCACATGCATTAAATCCAAAGTTTGTACGGAAGCACATGCCTAAAAGATTTCCTCTTCCACACAGTAATTATAGACAACCCCACAACCAATTGTACCATCCTAGGGGGACTTATTACTAGCCTCAACACTATCATCAACCACAATGGCAACAACCATAGTTGCGAGGGATACCACCACCAAATTATCCCTATCCTTCCTATCCACTGAAACCACACAGATATTATGTTCAACACCCTATTTCTCCAACTAGTTCTACATCCTCTACTTCAAATCACCACTACCACTTTCCTGAGTACCATCAACCCATGACATCCCCAGAGGGATCACCAAATCGCACCTCTTACCATCCATCCTACCCTTGATATTCTCATACTTCACCTCATCACATGTCACCACCAAGGATGCAAGAAGGTTTTGCACCAAAATATCAACAAACAAATGTCACTTGTGCTGCAAATGTGCATAAACATGCTAATACCAGTGGGTCTCAACTACAATGTTGGAAATGTCCCTTCTAGAGAAAAGTTCGTAAGTTAAAGTAGAAGACTCATGGATCTACCACATCATCTGAAGCAACACAATGCCAATATGATGCAACACCTCCCTTTTCACCACCACCATCCTCTAATCCTACACACGGGCCACTATCGATCATTACTCCAATTCCAAACCCAAGCAATGCATCTACAAGCATGGGAAGACCAACAAATCCATGCATACCATCTCATGATCAAGTATGCAATCGTGGGCCTGACATCTATCACATTAACACACCTCATACCCTAACCCACCAAACATTTAACAATCAAATATGTGACCAACGATTTGTCTACCCAGCCATCACAACATCAACAAACACTTAGTGTCTTAGACATGAATGGTTACCAATATTCTACACATGCATGGATCCTGTCTATCTACTTATTAATCCTTATCATGGCCAAATGTTTAGTCATGGGGGACACCCTCCATTCTAATCTTCAGGATTCTTAAGTGTTTTTCATCTTTTTGTTTTACAATTTTTTGTCATTTTCCTATTGCTTGATACAATTTTTTCTATTTCTTCTATTTGTTGTTTTCATTTTCTTTGTTATGTAATCTCACTTGTGAATAAAATGATTATGTTACCCATTGAGGTGAGGTTTTCTCTATGTTGTCAAGTCACAAGGAACTGATTATTTGGATAGTGAGACCACATCATCCATCTACTCATTCCATTAATAAGAGTTTCTTTCCCTGGTCATAATGACATTCTTTTTCATCATCCAACCTAAAAATAAGTCCATAATCATTATGTCTAGGTAGAAGAGTACAAAACCAATGCAGAATGTAAGGGATGTGACATCCAAGGGATTTGTGGATTCTCTTTGGCCACTTCTATATGTTCTATCATGTTGCTAAGGTTGTAATTATATCCTTGTAGATCTAATGAAAAATGGGAGTAAGAGTACTATAAAAAGGCACTAAATAAATTTTGCAAGTCCCACTAGAAAGACATGTACCCATGCCTGAAGTTTAGCAGCTTCTTAGTACTTAAAAAAAACATGTATGCCATAAATAAGCTCCTCCCTTGGACAAAATGCCAAGTGATGCTACTCCTTGTAGCTATGATAGTCTTATGGTTGTCTGCCAACGTGATGAAACAATGTGATGTCACTATAATGTGGTTTGGACTTAGTTTGAGTCTTGGAAAGATAGACTCATTATTATTTAACCATTAATAACACACAAGGACTCATTGTGCCCATGGTAAAGCACCTCGTGTCCCAATTTCTGTAATCCTTTCTACAGTCCATCTCATTTCACTATTTTTTTTATCCTAACTTGTGGTTTTGTGTAACATAGAGTTATTATTTCAAATTGGTAGTTTTAACATGTGTGTTTTGTTGCATAGGCATGCATTGCATTTAACCCCTTTAGTACCTATAGACATTTTTTGGTGTGGTTACACAAGGGCATCATAGGCTAGAGCCTACTTTGGGGAGGATCCACTTATGTAACTTTTGTGACTTGTACCTATTTAACATAACCACATCATTCTTAACCTACCAAGAACCTAATTGTTACATTTTGTCATTTCCCTTCTTATGTAACTTGATCTATCCACAACCTCAATTTTAATGCCTTTTTTCTTACTTCTGCTAAAGCTTTTCACATCATTGACTTCACCTTCTTACATTTTTGGTGCCTCAAACTAATTTCCCACTTACCCCAGAACTATGGACCTAACCTCAAACCTTCCAACCAATCACAGAGCTTCATTTTCCATGCTCAGTTGCCCCATTTAATGCATATTCTTGGACCCTATTATCAAGTACCCAATATTGGATGGGATGTGATGTCGAATACCCAATATCGAGTTACACAAAACCCATATATATGATCCCCACAGTGCCCAAACTTCATTCTCATCATTTGTAGCTAGAGGAGTTATTCAAGTTTTCTCTTGCGATTCAGAGCTCTGTGCACCCAATTTTCACTTGTGATGTTTGGCTCTCTATTACTCCAATTTCTGTGCCATCTGAACCTATCTAAACTTGGAGTGTTTAACTTAGTTGTGGGGTGGAGGTGTGGGGGTGGTGCTTACATGGAAAACTTGTCCCAATTTTTGATAATTTGCTAATGCCCATAGGGTATTATAAGGGTAAGAGTGTTAAACACTTTAGGTGTTATCATGAATAATCAATTGTATTAATGTTAGAAACCTTAATTTCTCCACCCAAGGAACCATAACCATCATTATAAGCCACACATAAGGTAAAAGGAACTAATTGCGAACGGTTGTAAAAGAAAATAAACACTTTTTGGGGATTTTTCCTAAAAAATTTTCTAACTCTACCATCATATGAACTAAGAACTTAATGAATTAAGTTTAGGAGTATGGTATACTTCTATTAATGGTAACCATCGACACCTTAGTAACACTTGATCTTTGCTTGATTGCAGATGGCCCCAAAATGAGGTGCATAAGGAGAACCTTCACAAAGAGCAGCTGAGCATCCACGAGGTGGCTATGGCTAGTAAGGTGAACATGTGGAGCATGAGGATTAGGAAGCCCAACCATTCAGCATTCATCAAGAGGCTCTTGTTATAGGACAATCGATCCAAGGAGAGGCTACAAAACTACTAGCTTTCATGCAGGGACAACATCTCATGTTGCCTCCTAAATGCCTTGAGGCCATCCAAGAAAAGTCCACATTGACCATGGTCATTATGGAGATGAATTTTGACCCATTTATGGAATTTTTTCTAGAAGTGATTCAGACACAAATCACCATTGTGGCCCATTCTTTTAGACACTGGTGATTAATACCTTGGTGAGACATCTATGGACAACAAAGATGAAGGCACCACTATAAACATCTATGGAGTTAATGTTTCTTTATTAGTTAAGGCAATGTTAGCAACTCTTAATCTGCCAAATGAAGGGGATAAGGTAGCCCATTTTTCCACCATATCCGATCCTGACACCAAAAAACTATGGCTAAAATGAGTATATAGCAAAGAAGATAAAACATGTAATGAACTAACTCTGGAGGAGAGGACATATTTCAAGTTTGGTACATATCATCTATTTCCCATTGAAAGGCTCAACCGAATCTCAACATATGTGGCCAAGGAAAGTGCTATCTTAATGGGCAAATATATGGTCAACCTTTCCCAATTCTTCTTCACTAAAATTCAAAGGTGGTTTGAGGAGAAAAAGGTAGGGAAACCAACACTCCCATTCCCATACCTAATCAGAAAGTTATGAAAATGTGTTGGAATCTTGGGATATATGAATGATATCCCTAGGAAGGCTCAGAATGCCTCCTTCATTGAACTCCTCAAACCTATGGCACCAAGGAAAGATCTTGTGAATAGCAAGAATTGGAGAAGGAAGCAGAGTTAGAAGCAGAAGCACAACATAAGCTTGAATAGCACCCAGAAACATAAGCTCCACCACTACTACTGTAAGATTACAAGTCCTCAATGAGCTATTTATAGAAAATCATTGAGGCTATCAATTGGAAAAGTAAAGACGAGTCCAATCTCTTCAAAGTAATCAATGATGTCATACAACCCACTGTTTCAACTAATCCAATAAGGGGAGAGATCTTGTTGCAATCAGGAGGATCCCAATGGTCTAGGCAAATATTTGGAAATGTCACATCCTTGCAAGTGATGTTTGAGACTAGAGAAGGTTCCACAGTTGTGGTAATGCAGCATCAGGATGTGGTAGGTGTAGCAAAAAGAAATTACAGATCACAGCAAAGAATCATTTGGTGTGTCTATTGTGCCTCCAGTAGATCTTACTAGAACCAAAGATGCACATATGCTGGATGGGACTTCAATGACTCCTACGATGCATGAGGATGTGCTAGATAACTTTCTACAGATAGGGCAAGTGATGACCAGATTGTTTGACATCCTTAGTGATGTCATTGCAGGACAGTTAGACCTCATAGCCACCAAAGGGAAGTTGGTTATGGCTAAAGTTAGGGTAGAGCATGTAGAAGCAAAAGTTCAAAGGTTACAACAAGAGCTAGCTTCCCTGAGAGCTAAATGATAGGACCTTGCCCAATTTGTTGCACTTGACTAGCTAGAACAATTTAGGATGGAGCTACTAGCCAAGCTGACTAAGGAGAGTGCAGCTATAGAACAAGAAAAGGAGAAGGCAGTCTAGAATGCCTTAGTCATTGATGCACAATCCTACACATATAAAAAGGCATTGACCACCATGCAAGAGGAAAACAAGTAGCTCACCTTCAAAAATTCAAGGTTGATCATAATTGAAAAGCAAAAGAACATTCTTGAGGAGAGCATCCACTAGTTAAGAGAACAACTGGTGAGGGTCAACTAGGACATTAATAAATTGACCAGAGAAAATAGAACCCTCTCAATGAAGGAGGTCCACGTTATTCGACAATAGTTTGAAATAGAAATTAGTGCATGGAAAAATAAGGCCAAGAAGCACAAAAAATTGAATGAATAATTTCACGACTAGGTAGGCATGTATAAGCAAATAAATGAGAAGGAAAACTAGATGTCTAAAGCTTGCATTAGGTTCCTATCAGCACAAAATCCTGAGTGGCAACCAATTCTGAATAGCTGTGCACTGGTCCAGCAAGTGGAAGTAAAAAATAAAGACTTGCAGATCAAAGATTTGAAGGAATACATGGCATTAACTAACCTTAAATATGCTAACCTTGCCATGTTAACAACAGGCTAACCCTGGAATGAGCTATAGAAGCAGGTAGTAACCACCTATGCATTGTATGACAAAGAGTTTTTAGATTAGAAAGATGCTTTACAGAAGCTCCATGTGGCAAACTTAGAATTGGAGGTGATCAAAGCTTACTACCATGGATAGAGGGATGTTGCCTTAGACCTAGCTAGGAGATTGACAAATTATCATGAATTGAGAGAAAAAGCTAGGACTTTGAGGAAGAACAATGATAGTTTAAGGCTTGGTATGTGAAGGCCAATAAGATGTTTCTACAATTACCATGTCCTTGGGATGTACTAGTGCCAGCACACATTGGTTTAGTAGGTTAGATGGTACACGACCCACAGATGGAGGAAGAAAAGTTATA
This sequence comes from Gnetum montanum, assembly GCA_015680685.1. NCBI lineage: Eukaryota > Viridiplantae > Streptophyta > Gnetopsida > Gnetales > Gnetaceae > Gnetum > Gnetum montanum. The sequence goes on from MNCI01033132.1 coordinate 65,247, forward strand.
GGCATTGCTTGATTGCTACAAATTTCCCAAGCCTAGTGAAAAAGTAAAGCAACCAATGGAAGAGCCACTACCTTTGGGTGCTACATGAGCTTCCCAATTTTTTTCTTGTAATATTGTGTCCCATTTTTGTACTACACCACTATAGTATGTAAGAGTCAATTTTTTTTATTTGTTGTTTAAGTCAATAATTCCATACCTTCTTAATATTTTGTAAAGAACTTGTTCCTCATTTTGTTTAACTCGAGGATGAGTTTTCATTTAGTCGTGGGGGTATGATGAGTCATGAATCTATCAGCCCAATATTGGAGCCGAGGAAGCAATATTGAATATTCGATATCGTCTCCTCCATGTTAGCTTATAAATATAGCACTTAGATGCATGGTTTGAACAACAAGAGAAAGTTTTAGTTTTTAGTTCTTAGTTTTTGATAGTCTTTCTTAGAGTTCTGTTATTCCCAATGCATGCCCATAGTGTGATGTTTGTAATCATACGACACCTTTGTTCAAGTGTGACGTACTTGGACATGTTAGATTGCTAGAAATAAAGATTGAGATTACTTCCATCATAGGTACATTCAGTTAGATTTATTATTGCTTTAATTATTTAATTATTAACTATTTTCTTAGTTAATGTTTCCATTTATTAATATTTACTATTCCTATCATTAACCAAAATGAGTACAAGTTAATCATGAGCATTTAAGTGTAGATACTTGGTAATCTAGCAATGTATCATTTGGCACACCAAGTGACATATGCTTGGCAATCCCAGAAGTAGTCTCACAAAGTCCAAGATGTATATGGACAATTAAGAGCAGACACCCATCGCACATAAGCTAGTTAGATTCTATTTTCCATTGTTCATTAGCTTAAATAATTTATCTCTTTATCATTGTTAGAAGCAACATAGAATGCCTCACTTTGGACTAAATCATACATGACAAAGCTACCACTAGTCCAAGTGGGAAGACAAGGAACTGCGATCAAAGCATAATGATCTAGATGTCACAACTAGTCCCATCCATGGAATTCGACCAGATTGTGTGTGAACGCTTGTGATTCATATGGTTGGGCATAGTGGTACCTCGCTACTCATTATTTACTTTTACTAAGTCATTTACATTTCTTAAGTTATTTACTATTTCAATGCTTATTAATAAGGTGGAATAAGAACAACTGGTTTCGGGCATAAAGTGTAATTATTTGGTAACCTAGCAATGACTTTGCTTAATTCAATTAATAGTAAAGTTACTTGGTAATCCCAATAATAATTACATCAGCCTAAGACATGTATGAAAAGCCAAGAATGAATACTTATCACCATAGGATAGAATAGCTTTATATTTTTATTGTACTTAGAGATAGAAGTTACATTCACCTTCATCATATTTACACTTAGCATTTTTAACAGCTAATAACATCAATTGATCACATACCTACTAATAGCTAAACTATACATTTTACATCTTGCTAAATCTAAGTAGGAAGACAATGATCACGAGCTTACTATCAAATTGCTAGTATACTTACATTGTCTATTCATGGATTACGATCTGATTGTGTGTGAACACTTATGACTTGTATGGTTGAGTGTTGGAATATCCTACTACTCATCACATATACTATCATGTGCATACCTAGACTAAATTAGATTAGAAATACAAATAAAGTTATTTTAGAGATTATAGACTATATACCAAAGGGTATAGGATTTGAAATAGAGTTAGAAAAACTATTGATATCCTATGATAATACATTTAATGAAGAAGAGTTATTGTAGAAGAAACTAACAGGTAAAGACACATCTCATGAAGAAGATTCAAATCTATCAATCATAAAATGCATGATTACTAATATGAACTTTGCGACAATATTAGAATAGGCAAAGGAAATAAGTATAGGAATAGAAATAGTTTAATTTATAAAAAGGATGAGACTTTTATCTCAAAAGAGTTAAGATCAATTTTCAATTGATCATTACCTACTTAGAAAAGTTTATTTTCAAATTATATCAAATTAATTTAAAATCAATCTTTCTATATGACATCTTTAATAATAAATTATATGGAGTAACTAAAAGTTTTTTTGTTTGATGGAAACTTGATGTGTTAGTTGAAAAAGGCTAATAATAGCTTATAGCAACCACCAACAATTTGGTATTAAAAGATTGAAGTTTCTTCTAAATCAAAGATTTATGAAATCCCAAAAATAATAATAATCTCAATATTTTGAAGCAAGACTCGATTATCCAAGTGTGATTGTCTTTCATGTAGATAATTTTTGATTTGGTACATGAATTTTGAAGATCTAAACATCAATTGAAATCATTTAACTGTACATGGATTACTAATTCACATATCAATTAGTAAATACGATACTTCCTATTTGCATTTGTATTATATACATTGTAAATTTTTAAAAATATTTTCCATATTGATCTTTTGAAGACTTTGGTAAATTAGAGTTAGCCCATGAGGTGTAACGAAACTCTTAACAATTTATTTATTACTTTGATAATTAGACTTTCATTTATGGCATGCCAATTTAGTATTGTAACGGTAATTTCATAATCATTTTTCAAATATTTGTCATTTAAATTAATCAATTTAGTCAAACATTATGATCAATTACAATAAAGGGCATTCAAACATCAAATTTTGTAAAATCTCTGTGAAGACTTTTATCTATCCATTGTAAAAGAGGATAAGAAATCGATTATAACGTTTGGTAAAATTGGTTTGTATCTAAGACAAAGTTTCTAGAAAGAAAGCAAAATTGCTATTATACAAAACAAATTTAAAAGGGAATTTGAACAAGTCTAATTATTGAAACGATATTTAATGAGATAATTTAGCAAATTCTTGAATGATGTTTGTCATTAATAGTTTGGTAAACTATTAAGTTTTTGCATTGATGATAAATCATAATTTTTTGTAGTAATTTTTTAAATGATGTTTTAAAAACTCATAGCATGTATATTTTTATTATGAAATAAATCCAAAGGGTCCATGGATGTAATAAAATTAGAATTTCAATTTTAGTTTCAATTTTAGAAACTTTTGTTTAAACAATTTTGCTCATGAATTCTACAAAAGAAACATGAAACTGTTAAGATTTTCACCTTCTACTTACTGAGATTTCATAATTGTAATCATTGTTGTAGCATAAGATCAAAGTGAGCAATATTATTATTAAATTGATAAAAAATTATTAATAAACATAAAAATAAAAATTTTATTCAGTTGATAGACCCTCTAGATATATTGGGCATTGAAATATACATGTTATCATCGTCTTGATGCCTTTATCCTCTATATGATGGCTAACCATTAAAGTAAGTGAAGGACTTGAAAATCACTATGACTATTTGTCTACCTAATATTATAGTTCATGAACATATATTTTTACCATGCTTCAAGTAGCACCTATAAAAATGTACATGCTATGAGTTTAGAAAATATTATTAAGAAAAATATGAAGTATAACATTTGGAACAAATTAACCAAATTTATAATTGTAATATCCCCCTTATGTTTAGTGTACTCAAATGCTAAACAATACATAAAATTGTAATGTCATCTTCAATTTATTTATATTACATATTCAATATATTAATAGCCTTCCATAAGTCACCTTTACATTATGGAGACTTTCACATAGACCATCATGCACACAGTTTTTGGATATGAACACACACCATGTTATAAGGAATTCATTGAGAATATTTCATTAATTTAAAATACAAAATTTCTTATCATTTTTTTGAAGAATTTTTCTTATAATATTAATTTTAATTACTTTCATTTTCATCGGAAAGTTATATTGGAATTATTAATTGCTAAATTCACCATCACTCACCATATGTGGATCCCAACTCATAGTATAGAGATTTTGAATCTTTTGTATATGATATAGCTATATAATGTTCTAGGAGAGGGGAAGAGGTGTTGGGCTCTAGAAATAATGTTAATAATAAAAAGAATTCATCATGCATCACATACTTAACACTAAGTAGAAAATACAAAATAACATGGAAAACATCTTTCCAATTTTAGGATGTATAGGTAGGTGTACAACCTCACAAATAATGCTTTGAAAAATCAAGATAGAAAATTTAATTGTTACTAGGAACTATGATACAAGTCTTAACAATATTTACGTTACTTTCAACATTTGTGCTTGAACTTTAAATAATAAAAGAATTCAAGGTAGTAATAGAAAGCTTTGACAAAATACTAGCTTTTGTACAAAAGAAAGATTCAATGGAAAATAATGGCACAGATTTTTCATCATATTTTTCATAAACTTTACATCAAGAATGTTGACCATCACTTATAGCCCACTTATTAAGATAAGTTTTAATCTTTGAGTCAATAATATTCTTATCAAATAAGGAAAAATTTGTTGTATGAGTTATCTATCTAGATTGGTCAAATCTTTTTATAGTATTAGTAAAAATATTTACATAAGGTTTTATCTTATTTTATTTCTTTATTATCATTATTTCATTTTCATCATTAACATTAACTTGATTTTTCATATTTTCAACTTTAGTTTATTTTTTTCTATCTTCAACTTCATCTTTTTTTTTTCTTAGCATGCTTTTTCTTAAGCAAAGAAGAATAAGCATTAAACAAATGTCCTTCATGATAACAAAAGTTACAAGAATTAGCAAAATTATAATATATAATTAGATAAATCTAAGTCTTTCCATTTGCTTGTAATACCAATTTCTTTTAACAATTAAGAAGATTGATTTTGATCAAGAAAAAGAGCCACAAAAACCAAATATTGTAGAAATAGATTCGATACGCTTAATGACACAAATAAGAGTAAAAATTTCCTACTTAGCTTTCTTAAAAATTAATAAAATATTAAATAGCTCAACAAAATATAAAACTTTAGAATATTCTTTAGAACGGACATGAAAATTTGGAGTCTACTTATGAATGATTAGCACAACATACTTATGTATAACTAACCTTATATTTAAAGGCACACTGCACCATTGAAGCATTGCCTAGCTCAATAAGCAAAAAATAATAATAAATAATGAAACTAAAATTGAATTTTTTACTTACATCCATTAAGACCCCATGGATCTATCAGACTAGTTTTAGTGCTACTTGGTAGAACTGAACCTATAACTTGGGGTTACTAGGCCAAGACCCTTACCATTAGGCTAACATCTCATTGATAGGTATTATTATTAATATCATTATTATCATAGCTGTCATGAAGGACTTGAATGTCATATTTTTTTGTCACATCTTTTAAGTATTAACCAAAACTTATATTATGAGGCAAGCAATCCAAAATTGGAATAAATACATATCTTGTTTTAAGATTACCAACAAATATAACTCATTATACATCATTAAGGAGAACAAAATCAAGTGTCTTAGTTACATCAACATAATTAGAAGAAGGTATCACAAATTTTTACTTAGCAACTTGTAAATATGCATTTGGAGAATTAACAAAAAATTTTACTTCAATCAAAGAAACAAAAAAATTTAGCACTAGTTGAACAAGTTGTGGGTTATATAAGATCCTCTATATGGGAATTCTAGAGAAGTCAAATCTATTAGACAAAAATCAAAGAGAGAAAAATCACATCAACCAAAGAAACATCATATCCAATTTAGCAATCCTCAAATATAGAGTACATCACATGACTTGGGGAGAAAACCTAGAATTCAACCAATTCGAAAGAACTCTCAATCATAGAGAAATAGATTGATCCTTGTAATTTCAATGAATGGATTTTTAGAAGCCACTATTTTATCTACTTGTTTTCATAGCTTGGAATCTACCTCATTGAATGATACAAAATGTATTACTTTATTCTTAAGTTTATCTTTGTTTTTCTTAACCTAATTCAAGCAATACCAATGAATATATATATAAAAGGAAGAAGATCTAAATAAATAGAGAAATAGGAATGAAAAATTTTCACAAAGACCTTGAAAGATTCAAACTTTAAATCTTTTTCAAACTTATTCAAAGGTAGGGTATTATTTTTAAATTCTTTTGAAACCATAAAAGACCCTAGGAAATAATTCACCTTTTAAGTCTTTCTAACTTCATGTCTATAGGTTGAGGGTTAGCTCACTTTTCTAAATTTTAAAATATAAATCAAAAGGTATCTAAAATCAAAAATAATGTAACTCTTAAGATGTCCTAAATAAATCACAAACGTAGTAAGAAGGATGTCAAGTATTTCAAGGTCATGAATCTTAAAGATAGAGAGTAAAGAATAAGTCATTGAATATTTTTGAAAATGAAAATGAAATTGTTTACTTGTGTCCACTAAGAACCCTTGGATCTATTGTACTAGTTTTGGAATTTCTTTTACAATTTTTTTTTTCAAATTCATAACTTGGTGCTACCCAATGGAATCAAACCTATGACCTATGATTACTAAGCCAAGACTCTTACCACTAAGTTACTATCTCCTTGTTAAGTCGATCTTTACCATCCTTGATTAACCAAGAAAGAACTTTATTGTCATAGCCAAAACTTCCAAAAATTGCATGTCATGTTTCACGAATGGGATTAATTCCAAGAAATAATAAGTCTTAAAGGAATTTTAGGGGCCAGATATGACCATGATACACTGCAAAACAATTAATGAATTTTTCAAGTGCTTGCAAACTCAAAAAATCAAGCAAAGTCACAAAGATTATCATGGCAATATCAATCCATGGCTCCACTTTGAATGTTAATAACTTTATTGGAACTAGTGATAGGTGGCTTAATGATTACTTTATTGTCTTCTTAAGAAAGAGCTTGCCAATTCAAGTCACACTTGAGGCATAATTATATTCCTTTATAATTCATATAATCTATTAGATAGATTTTTCAGCTATTTAATTATCATCATCATCCTAGTTATTCATTTAAAGCATTAATCCTAGGTAAGATAACTAGTTACATTGAGATGTTTTTTACCTTTGAATTTCTCTTCTATTTCATCATTATTTATAGTTTTATTAAAATTACATTCCATGTTTTTTTATCTTACTTTTACTCTTTTTTGAGCATGTTGAGATATTTACTATAGCATTGTATAAGAAATATTTGGTTAAGATGTAGTTACTAACATAGGTAAATATAGCTTACTTATTCAGCACAAACGACTTAGGATCTTGCAAATCATAAGTTTGAGGTTAAATTCCAATAAGCGTGCTCAAACACATACCATTTAAAGTACAAGAAATTATGGGCTATCTAAAACATTTCTAAAGCAGCTCATGTATAACAACCAACTTGAAAATAAGTTTGCATATCTAGATTATACTTTTTATTAGTTAGTTCACTCTTTCAATTTGGCGTATTCACAAGGTAAGTAAAATAAATGATTTTTTGAAGAAGATGATGTCAAACAATGGCTACAAATAGTTTATGCATGATAAAAGATTTATGTTAAATTGATGTTATAAGGTGGCATGCCAAGCTACTTTTTATGCTATTTATGCTCAAAGTTTTGAAATTATTATTGATATTTGTTTAAGAAAAATGATGACAAAGAATGCCTACAAATGGTTGATGGGTGATATAAAACTTATAGCTTTATAAGGTAGCATGCCAAGTTACTATTTATGCTAGGAATTTTGAAATTATTATTTATACTATCTAATAGATTCAAAAGTTCCATGGATGTAATAAAACTTTAATGTTAGTTTCATTATTAATGCTTGTTTGAGAAAAATTATGATAAAAAAATGTCTACAAATGGTTGATGGGTGATAAAAGATTTATATCAAATTGATGTCATAAGGTGGCATGCCAAGTTACTTTGTATGTTATTTATGTTAACAATTCTAAAATTATTATTGATGTTTGTTTGAGGAAAATGATGGCTAAGAATGCCTTCAAATAGTTGATGAGTGATACAAGTTTACGCAAGCTTGATGTCATAAGTTAACATGCCAAGTTACTTTTTATATTATCTACACTAGGAATTCTGAAATTACTATTTATGTTTTTTGTTTTTAAAATGATGGCGACAAATGTCTATGAATGGTTGATGGGTGATAAAAGATTCATTGCATATTAATGTCACAAGGTGGCATGCCATGTTACTTTTTACGCTAGTTATGCTAGGAATTTTGAAGTTGTTATTGATGTTTGTTTGAAGAAAATAATGGCAAATAATGTCTACAAATGGTTGATAAGTGATAAAAGACTTATGTCACACATTGATCTCATAAGGTGGCATGTCTAGTTACTTTCTATGATATTTATGTTAGCAATTATAAAATTATTTTTAATGTTTGTTTAAGGAAAATGATGATGAAGAATGTCTTCAATGCTTAATTGATGATAAGACATTGATCTCCTAAGGTGGCATGCCAAGTTACTTTCTATGATATTTATGTTAGCAATTATAAAATTATTTTTAATGTTTGTTTAAGGAAAATGATGATGAAGAATGTCTTCAAATGTTTAATTGTTAATAAAAGATTTATGTAAGATTGATGTCATAAGGTAGCATTCCAAGTTACTTTTTATGATAAGGTAGCATTCCGAATTACTTTTTATGATAAGGTAGCATTCCGAATTACTTTTTATTATATAAATACTTGATTGTCATTAATGTTTGTTTAAAAGAGATAATAGGAAAAAATGTTTACAAATAGTTGATTGATGATAAAAGATTTATGTCATTGATATCATAAGGTGACATATTAAGTTACTTTCTATGCTATTTATGCTAACAACTCTAAACCAAGGAAAACTTTTCCTTCAGTTTTTATTGAGATAGCGAGCCCGATGTCCAACTTAAATGATGGCGCATAATACATGTCAAAGATAGCAATGTTTTAAAGGACTGATGGTCTTGTTCTTAAAAAAAATGACTGCATTTGCAGGTTTAGATGCCATGCTTATGTGCAGAGAACCAGCCAACAGGTCTTGCAAATTGCGAATGAAATAATCCAAACTATAAAAATCAACTCCGTTTTTAAAACTTGAATAATAATGAACATGGCTACAATTTAGGGAATCATATAATGGGATTTTGAAAACACTTTCTCCAAAAAGCTTGGATGAAGGGGATACTTGAATCCAATGATAAAATTATAATCGGTTAAAGAATGGTGAACATTTTCTGACTGGGGTAGCAAACATCCTACTATTACCACTAGCATAATCTGCATTTCAACAGTGAAAAGCAGGAGGATGATTGTGAAAATATTACAATATCACAAGCGGGAAACATTCGAGAGTTTATAATTAGGATTGGATGTTCTTGCTCTCTCCCCTAACAGAAGCCTTCTCAATACTTTTCCTGATGCAGTTCTTGGTATTGATCTCACAAATGCAACTTTCCTAATTTTTTTATAAGAAGCCACCTGCACCAACAATATTAATAATCCTGACTTCATTCAGTTGATGATTCCCATTTCTAATTCTCGGCTTTCTTAATCAAATCTTCACATTCTCACCTTCTTTGTGACAAAAAGCATCACTTGATCAGCAGTTACATATTTTCCGGGCTTCTTCACAATAAAGGCCATGGGTATCTCCCCTGCTTCCTCATCAGGATACCTGCAAAATTCACACCAACAGCTAAATCTTCTTTTTCATTTTTTCTTCTTTTCTGATGAACTCATAAAGTTCATATCAGAGCATTCGTAGCACTCACTTAACTACTGCACAGTCTGCAACCAGTGGGCAGTGCATCAGAATTTCTTCCAATTCAGCAGGTGACACCTGAGAAACATGTCATCATCAAAACGGAATGAAACCCAACACTCTTAATAAACATCCCACAGATATAAACCTAAAATGAAAACTCCAAGCTTCAGTGTAGAATCTGATTTGACTATTAGAAGAGAATCAGATTTTCTGATTTGCATACCTGGAAACTTTTGTACTTGATCATTTCCTTCAATCTATCCACCACATAAACCCGTCCCTGCCAATTAAAGAGACAGACATCTCCAGTGTGAAACCATCCTTGCTCATCAATGACCTCACAGGTTGCATCAGACCTATGGAGGTAACCTTGCATTAACATGGGGCCTCTGATACAGAGCTCTCCTTTCTCCCCGGGACCCACAGCTTGTGCAGTATCTAAATCAAGAATCTTAGCCTCCACATGAGGCAGCAGGATCCCTGCAGATCCATAATTTGATGGGTCGGATCCATCACTCCACAGAACAGGTCCACTGACCTCAGTCAAGCCATAGGCCTGAAGCAACTGGACTCCAGGAAACAGGCCTGCAAATTTCTCCATGAGAGCTCTGCTCATGGCTGCTCCAGAGAAAATAACTTCCCTCAGAGAACCCAACTCATATCTGCAGAGCACATCATATGGGCATCTGCATAGAGCAACTGCTGTTGTGGGCACTGCTGGAAGATGAGTCACACGGTACTTTTCAATAGCCTGAAGCAGACCCTCAACACTGTACTTTGGCAAGATCACAACCTTTGCCCCAACTGCAAGAGCCCCCAGAATAAATACAGAGAATCCATACATATGGTACAGAGGTACATAGCAGAGGTAAACTTCTTGCTTCTTCATTAGGGTTTGCAGCATGCATGACATTGCAATGAGGTTGCCATGGCTGCTCACCACTCCCTTGCTCTTTCCAGTTGTGCCAGAAGAATACTGCAGAGTGGCTGCATCATTTTGTCTGTTGGGGTTCATAATCAAGGCATGATCTCCAAAAACAGCTTTTTGATCTTCTGAGCCACCACTGTATTCATGCTTTTCTTCCCCAGTTCTTGACAGTAATGTGGGGGAAACTGCAAGAATTTTGACTGAGATGTTGTCAAACTTGTATTTGAGCTCTGGAATGGTGACAACCACAACAGGGCTGGAATCTCTGATCTGCTGTGCAATCTCCATGTGGGTGTGCTGGGGATTTGCAGGAGTGAACGCTGCTCCTGCTGCCATGATTGCCAGTGTCAGTGGTGGGAAGACCAGGCAGTTGGGAACCATGACCAGCACTATATCTCCTCTTCTCACACCTTCCCTGTGAAGCAGTCTTGCTAAAGCAAATGCGTGCTGTTTCAGCTCCAACATTGTCATTTCAAGGCCTGTTTCTGCATCTGCAAAAGCTATTTCTTCTTCCTCATGAAAATAGATCTTCTTAGCAAGCAGAAATTTGGTTATGTCAAGATTGGGGTCCTGTGGAATGCTTGACGCCTGCCTGTTACTGTAATACACACCACTTGCCTGGCAGAATCCACCGTTCTTCTCCATATTCCCTCCCAAACTCAAAAATGGTAACAACAGCCGCTCTGCAAGCAATCTGCCTTTGATTGATTGATTGCCGCCTCTGCGGATCTGAACCCAAAAAAATAAAGAAGATGTTGCCTGCTATAACTAAAAGTATAAGTGAGGTGTTTGTAGGGTATCGATTGAAACTTGAAAACAATCCATTGTTAGCGTTGGCCATGCATGGATTTGCAGAGCATGTGCGGTGCAGTGAATGAGCAGTAATTGCTATAGTTGTACCGTCAACAATTTTTGGACTTTCATGTTTGTTGAGACCGTGATCTGCTTGGTGGTGACTGTCAACTGCCCAGCATGTGCTCCGTCACACCTCCATTTACATTCATGCAAGTTTACAGATTAACATTTTCAGGTCTTGCCTTACTTGGACAAAAACATTAGGGACCCGGAAATCAAATCACCTAAAAAATCCTCCCTATCTTGTTGTCTTTGTGGCCTATTATGAATGAAATCCACAAAATCTTCCCTACCATGCTGTCTTCGTCGAATTTCTGGAGCTCAGATATTTGAATTTTCTTCTTCCAGTACAAGCAAAAACATTAAACATAAACGATGGTTGGTTGTCCATCAAACATTGTGATATCCTCTTAACTGCGTTTTTCAGTAACTGTCTCTAATCCTGCATTTGTTTTCTTGTTTTTAAGGAGCGCATGTCTTGGAATCTTAAGTGGTGCAATCATAATTATTGAAGGAGGTCAGACTTCGCTCACCTAGTAGCTCTCAGATCTACTTAACAAGATGCTTCTACTTAACAAGATGAGAACTGTGTTACAGAATTACAAAGAAAATAAAATATAAATTTCTATCAAAGTCAAGAATCAATGACCATCCATATTGAGATAACAACATTTGTACACCATTAAAATTCTCCGAAATTTTGCATAAAGTTGAATCAGCAACCCTCATTAATGATGGTTTCTATGTCTTAGAAAAAAGGTTTGATTTTATTTAATGAGGAACAAACAAAGAAAAATATAATTTTCTGCTTTTATTGAAGTCAAATACAAATCATAATCATCATTCCTTTTTTAAGTCAAATATAACCCACATTAATGCCATTAAAAATCTCTAAAATTTTGTATAGAGCCAAAGCAATAACCCTTGCTAACATCAAGCTCCATGACCTACTTTTGAAAAACTCTAAAATTTTGTTGTCACAACGTAAACCAAATAAATCATATGAGAGTTGTCCACGTCTTACTTTATTATCCTTACAATGAAGATGTTGCCAAACCAACAAGAACCATTAAAGAGCATTGAATTTTTTAAGAAGCAAAGCATTGAATTTTTTAAGAAGCATTGGGATATAGTTGGAGATGATATTTTTCATTTTTCCAATGAATCATTAAAAGAGTTTCTCTTGGTAAAAATATTAATAAATGTGGATTCGTCTTCTTCCTAAGAATAGAGATCTTCAATATATTGATAATTGGAGGCAGTTGAGAACCATGACCAGCACTATATCTCCTCTTCTCACACCTTCCATGTGAAGCAGTCTTGCTAAAGCAAATGCGCGCTGTTTCAGCTCCAACATTGTCATTTCAAGGCCTGTCTCTGCATCTGCAAAAGCTATTTCTTCTTCCTCATGAACATGGATCTTCTTAGCAAGCAAAAACTTGGTTATGTCAAGATTGGGGCCCTGTGGAATGCTTGACGCCTGCCTGTTACTGTAATACACACCACTTGCCTGGCAGAATCCACCGTTCTTCTCCATATTCCCTCTCAAACTCAAAAATGATAACAACAGCCGCTCTGCAAGCAATCTGTGTTTGATTGATTGATTGCCTCTGCAGATCTGAATCCAAAAAAATAAAGAAGATGGTTGCCTGCTATAACTAAAAGTATAAGTGAGGTGTTTGTAGGGTATCGATTGAAACTTGAAAACAATCCATTGTTAGCGTTGGCCATGCATGGATTTGCAGAGCATGTGCGGTGCAGTGAATGAGCAGTAATTGCTATAGTTGTACCGTCAACAATTTTTGGGCTTTCATGTTTGATGAGACCGTGATCTGCTTGGTGGTGACTGTCAACTGCCCAGCATGTGCTCCGTCACACCTCCATTTACGTTCATGCAAGTTTACAAATTAACATTTTCAGGCCTTGCCTTATTTGGACAAAAACATTAGGGACCCGGAAATCAAATCACCTAAAAAATCCTCCCTATCTTGTTTTCTTTGTGGCCTATTATGAATGAAATCCACAAAATCTTCCCTACCATGCTGTCTTCGTCGAATTTCTGGAGCTCAGATATTTGAATTTTCTTCTTCCAGTACAAGCAAAAACATTAAACATAAACGATGGTTGGTTGTCCATCAAACATTGTGATATCCTCTTAACTGCGTTTTTCAGTAACTGTCTCCAATCCTGCATTTGTTTTCTTGTTTTTAAGGAGCGCATGTCTTGGAATCTTAAGTGGTGCAATCATAATTATTGAAGGAGGTCAGGCTTCGCTCACCTAGTAGCTCTCAGATCTACTTAACAAGATGCTTCTACTTAACAAGATGAGAACTGTGTTACAGAATTACAAAGAAAATAAAATATAAATTTCTATCAAAGTCAAAAATCAATGACCATCCATATTCCTTTTTAAAGTAAGAGATAACAACATTTGTACCATTAAAATTATCCGAAATTTTGCATAAAGTTGAATCAGCAACCCTCATTAATGATGGGCTCTATGTCTTAGGAAAAAAGTTTGATTTTATTTAATGAGGAACAAACAAAGAAAAATATAATTTTCTGCTTTTATTGAAGTCAAATACAAATCATAATCGTCATTACTTTTTTTAGTCAAATATAACCCACATTAATGCCATTAAAATTCTCTAAAATTTTGTATAGAGCCAAAGTAATAACCCTTGCTAACATCAAGCTCCATGACCTACTTTTGAAAAACTCTAAAATTTTGTTGTGACAACGTAAACCAAACAAATCATATGAGAGTTGTCCACATCTTACTTTATTATCCTTACAATGAAGATGTTGCCAAACCAACAAGAACCATTAAAGAGCATTGAATTTTTTAAGAAGCAAAGCATTGAATTTTTTAAGAAGCATTGGGATATCGTTGGAGATGATATTTTTCATGTTTTCCAATAATTCATTAAAAGAGTTTCTCTTGGTAAAAATATTAATAAATGTGGGATTTGTCTTCTTCCTAAGAATAGACATCTTCAATATATTGATAATTGGAGGCCTGTTAAACCTTTTAACATTGCTTATAAAATTTTGGCTATATGCATGGCTTGTCGAATTTAGAAGATTATTGAAGATATCATTAGACTTGAGCAAACTGGTATTGTTAAAGGTAGACATATCTTAAATAATGTTATCCTAGCTTGGAAGGGAATCATTTAGCTTTTGATACTAACCAAGGCATTGCTTTTATTGCAATAGATTATGCTAAAGCTTATGATAAGATTAAATGGAATTTTATAATTTCTTGTCTCTATAAACTAGGATTTGGCAATTGTTTTATTCAACTTTTATTTACCCTACTCACTAATGCTAATGCTCAAGTTGCTACTAAGTTTGGATTAAGTTCCTCCTTTTCTCTTTGACGGTCAGTTCATCAAGATTGCCCTCTAGCTCCCTATCTTTTTGTTATTGCTATAATTTTCTTTCACATAATTTGCTTTATGATCTATAACGGAATTTCATTAAGTAAATTTCAATTAATGATCAAAGTATATAATTACTTAACATGCACTTCACACATGATTCTTTTTTTATGATCAATAATTCTCTACAACATATCAAGACTCTTTTAGCTAGAGTGAAGGATTACTACATGTTATCTAACTCTCAAATCAATTGGCAAAAATTTGTTGCTTATTGTAATGGCAATAGTGATGAGTGGGTTACTCTCAAACTTTGGAAAATCTTGAAAAAAGATTGTCTTCAAAATTTTAGTAATACCTTTTCTTTTAAGCCTACTATTACTATTTTTTGAAATTATGTGATTGATAAAATTGAAAAAAAGCTTGATAAATGGAAAGAAAAAAGGTTCACCTTTGATGACAAAGTTTTAGTTATTAAGAAAATGCTTCAATCAACTCATTTTTATTACTTCAATTGTTGAGCTCCTTCTAAAACTTCTTATGAGAGAATTGATCATATTATCCATTGGTTTCTCTAGTCTACTAAGTAACATACTGATGAGTGGCGAGGTATCCCCTACACTCAACCATACAAAACGAGCATAGCATGCGCGATCCGGTCGAACTCCGCAGACGGACTAGTTGTGACACCTAGATCGTTAACCTTAGGTCGTAGTTCGCTGTCTTCCCACCTGAACTAGTATTTATATTTGTCACGTATGGTTTAGTCCAGAGTGAGGTGTATGATGTGTTCCTAATTCTAACGCTACTCCTGAAGGTAGTGGGAAATAATATTAACTAAGCTAAGCTAGGAGAAAAAGGGTACGAAAGTCTAATCTAGCCTAAGTGCGACGAGCAACCAATTCCTTGATCAACCATACACATCTTGGACCTCGTGCACAACTACCACTGGGATTACTAAGCGTAGATCTTAGGTACACCACTGGGCTACCAAGTAGTCACACTTAAATGCTCGTAATCAAGTCGTACTCGTTCCGTGTTCTAGGAGTTTAAGGATGAGAGAGAAAGCAGTAAATAACAATTAAATAAACAAAGTAACTGCTGCAATGATGAAGTAATCTTGATCTTTATTGCCAGTCATGTGCATGTCCAAGTACGTCACACTCGAATAAAGAATGTCGTACAATTACATTCATCACATTGCGGGCAGACACGGGAAAAATAATCTAACTCTGGAGGGATCAAACTGTTAAAGCTTCGCTACTATAACTCCTAACTAATAACTAATGATGAACAAAGGAGAGCCACTTCTTATTTATAGACATTACGGCGGACTGTGATATCGCGTATGCAATATCATAGGGAAGACGTGATATCTCATACGTGATATCGTGGGGGGATGCGATATCGCTACGTATGCAATATCGCGGCCTATGCAATATCGCGTCCCATCATACCCCCATGACTGAATGAAAACTCGTCCTCGAGTTACAAAGAGAACAAGCTCCATTGATTACACAGTGGATAGGTATGGGATTATTAACTGAAAAAAGAAATGAAATAATGCCACAGTGTGGGAAGACACAACACAGAAAAATACTACAACTACAAAAAATGGAACTCATGTAGTTCTTGGTGGTGATGGCTCCTCCATGGGTGCTTTCCCTTTGTCTTGTGCTCTAGGATTTGAAGGTTGACGACGCTAAAGAATGACCTGGAGCTTCTCTTCTTCGGTCTAAGGATCTTATGTCGTCCATGCTAATGTTTCGATGTTTGACGGAGTCAGCACTTTCCATGGATATGGTAGTTGTAGGAACATCTTATTGGCTTTGACATACCACACTGCGAACACCCGTCGTTCCTCTGCATAGGCTTTGGCTTTATCTTTGTATTCATGAAGATCTGTTAGCCATCGAGCCAAGTCGGTTGCAATATCTTTTTGTCCCTAGTAGCTTTCTTTCACCACCGCAAGTTCAGAATTTGCAACATCCAATTTTTCAACCAGCTTCTTACGTTCTGCAAATTTTGCTTCATATTTGAGATGGGTGGAAGCTACCTACTGCTCAAGCTCTGTTCTCAGGAGCCTTGCTATTAACATGGCAAGGTTGGCATATCTAAGGTTTGCCAACTCCATGTATTCTGTCAAGTCCTGGATCTGCAGTTCCCGATTTTTAATTTCCACTTGGTGGGTGAAGGCGTAAGTTTCCAATATGGCCCTCCAATCAGTGTGGTGAGCACTGATAGTGTTAATTTGAGCCTTGGCCATATGGATCTCCTTCTCTAGGATTTGTTTATACATCCCCACCTGATCACGGAAATGCTCCTTCAGCTTCTTATATCATTTCGCCTCATTCTACCATGTGCTTATCTCAATTGCTGATTTTTGGCGAATAGTGCGTACCTCCTCCATTGAGAGGGTTCGATTCTCTCTGGCTAAACGACTTACATCTCGGTTGACCCGAATGAATTGTTCTCGCAATTGATGAAAGTGTTCATCGAGAACATTCTTTTGTTTCTCCACAGAGGTCAACCAAAAATTATCTACAACCAACTGCTTATTTTCTTCTTCTAAGTCCTTGAGTGCCTTAAGATGCGCATGGGTTTGCGCCTATGATGCGGAGGCATCCCAAACGGCCGTCTCCTTTTCTCCTACCATCTTCTTATTCTCTACGATCAACTTTGTGAGTTGCTCAGTTCTAAAGTTGTCTAGCTAGTCTGCAGGAACGAATTGCAAAGGATCCCGCTGTGCTGCTTGTAAGGCTACGAGCTGCTCTTGTAGTCTCTGCACTTCAGCTTCAGCATGCTCTGCCCTTACTTCGGATATGACCAACTTCCCCTTTTTGGAAATGAGGTCTGATTGAATTGCTGTGACATCTTGAGGGATGTCAAACAGAGATGTCATTACTTGTCCTATTTGAAGCAATCTGTCAAGTGCATCCTCATGTTCCGCAAGAGTCATTAAGGTTCCAGCAAGAGTTTGATCATCTCGTGCTCCTAAGAGATCTGCCGGTGGCATAATAGGTACATTAAAGGATTCTTTGATGTGGTCAGCGACCACTTTAGTAGCTCCTATAGCATCCTAGTGTTGCATGACCATCACAGTTGCCCCTTCACCAGTCTCTAACTGCACTTGAAAAGATGTCGTGTTCCCTGAGATCTATTATGACCATCTACTTTCCCCTCCTCCTGTTTGAATTGATAATTCGTCCCTTGTGCGATCTAATGAAATAGTAGGCTGGTCGACATCATTGATGACGTGGTAGAGGTTTGCATCATCACAACTTCCCCAACTGACCGTCTCAGCAATGGCCCTAAGATGGCTCATCGACGGTCTATAGTCTTGCGACGGTGGTGGCTGATCTTGACCTGTGTTGGGCCCTGCTTCTTGTTGTTGGCTGGGACCTATGGCTGGAGGTTGACTAGTTCCAACCACATGTTCTTCTTCTTGCTCTTCTTGTTCTTGTCTCAGCTCTTCGCCAGTGCTCTTTCTTGGAGCTGGCGCCTTTAACAATTTAGCATGAGAAGTATTCTGGGCTTTTTGGAGGACGTCATTAGTGTACCCCCGAATACCAGCTCGTTGGCACAGTTTTCTGATAAGACAGGGGAAGGGCAGTGCCATCTTCCCTGACTTCCATTCTTCAAATCGCCTTAGGATCTCTATCAAATATAGATGGGGAAGGTTAGCATTAACCTTTCCCATCAACACTGCACATCCTCTTGCCACATACGTAGATATTCTTTTCAAACCTTTTGTGGGGAAGAGGTGATAGGTTCCAATTTTGAAATAAATTCTCTCTTACATCATCAGCTCACCAAAAGCTTTATCTCTGCCATAAGCCTTCTCTAACCAATCCTTTCGCACATCAGGGTCCGATCGGGTAGATAACCGAGCAACATGGGGGCCTGAATTCGGAAGGTTTAACACTTCCAAAATCACCTACGCAGAAAATTCTATTGTCACACCACAAATGTTAACCATGGTGCCTTCCTCCTTATTGTGCCAGAACTGGTACGTTTCGCCTAAGTACCAGGAACCACATTCAGAGAGGACAGGCCATAAGGGAGACCCCTTGAGGTGGTCCCTAATGCCTCAGGAGTGAACTCTGCAAAAGATTCGAAGTTTAGCTCCACAATCATAGCAGCGAATGTGGACTTCTCATGGATAGCCTGAACACACTTCGGGGGCAACGTGAGTTGTTGTCCTGGTTCAGGTGTAGCAGCAGCTCCTCCTTTTGTTTGCCTAGACCGTCTGGTAGGAGGTTCTTCTTGATGGATGTTGAATGATTGCACCTCCTATTCTACATGTTGTCCAGCAGGGACTTGTCTTCCACCTCTCCGAGGTTGTTTCGCTCCACCTTAAACCAGACCCTTCTACTATGCATGTTTCGGGGCCATCTGCAATCACATGGGCCAAGCATTAGTAAGGTTGTTTTCAAAGTCAAGTTATACCTTATTGCTTACCTTAATTAAAGATCTTATGTTATA
Organism: Gnetum montanum; assembly: GCA_015680685.1. Taxonomy (NCBI): domain Eukaryota; kingdom Viridiplantae; phylum Streptophyta; class Gnetopsida; order Gnetales; family Gnetaceae; genus Gnetum; species Gnetum montanum. The sequence goes on from MNCI01033132.1 coordinate 84,542, forward strand.
ACGTGTGATCGTGCCCGAAAATTGTAATAATGGGTTATGTGACTTAGGTGGGTTTCATTTTAATCTCCCGGTGTACCTAAGGTCATATGATTTTTGGCACAATTACTCTAAGTGTTAGTGTTAATTACCCTAATTTATGTCCTTTGGGTGATGATAAATTTCAAAAAAAATTAAGCACTTTTTGGTAAGTGTCTCTCCCCCATAGCTAAACTGAACACTCCGGGTTCAAGTAGGTTCAAACGGAATTAAAATTGAAGTACCAATGAGCGAGATATTAGCGAAAAAGCAAGGGTCACACAATCACAAGTCGTAGAGAAAAATTTCAAAAAATCCCCCCGCGTAAAGTGCAAAATGATGCTAAGTGTTGCGGTGGGGGTTTCCTATTTATAGGAAAATAGGACATGATATCGCGTACGATTCATCGCATACGTGATATCACGTGGGACACGATATCGCGTACACAATATCTCAGCCCTACTAATGTGAGACACATGAAAAATACCAAATTTTTAATGATTTTCTTGAAATTAAAGTTGGAAATTGAGGACATGGGCAAGTAGTAAGATGTCCTAGGATAATTTCATTTATTTGAGAGGCACTCTTAATGATAATGATGTGAACTTTAGCAATAAAAATTTGGCGGTTACGAAAAAAGGGAATGTAATGGTACATTGCAACGTAGAAATGAAAGAGGGATAATAATAGGGAAAGAAAATCAAGTGGAAAATTAAGCTGAGGGTAAGAAATTGTATGCTTCAGCGAGAGAATTAGTGAAGATTACAGAAAATTACACAAGTGGGTCCTCCCCAAAGCAGGTTCCAACCTATAATGCCCTTGTGTAACCACACTTAAAGTGTCTGTGGGCACTAGAAGGGTTAAATGTAATCCACACTAACTCCACAAAACACACACATGTAAATATCACCGGAATGAAATGAAAATTCAATGCTACATGGGACACGAGCTACAATTACACGAACAGTGAGATGAAGTGAAGTATAGAAAGGGATTGTAGACATTAGGACATGAGGTAACTGACCCAGGACACAGTGAATCCTACGTGAAAAGCATGATTAAGGTATTATTAACCCATCATTCCAAGATCAGGACCAAGTCCATCCTTCAATCAGTGACATCGCATCGTTTCATCCCATGGTGAACAACTATGCGAGTACCACAACAACAAGGCGTACGATCACTTGGCGTTTTATGCAAGGGAGGAGTGATTTTTGTTTTGTGGCACCTTGTTTTTCTCTTTTCCTTCTTTTTTTTTCTCTTTACTAAATCCAGAGAAATCGCCAACCTTCAGGCATGGGTGCATGTCTTTCCAGTGGGACCCCCAAGAATAGCGTTTGATTTTTGAGTGCCCTTTTGATTACTCTTACTCCCATTTTTCATTAGATCTACAAGGATCTTAGTACAACCACGTTGCATGATAACTCCCACAAACGTCACCAAAGAGAATCCACAAGTCCCCTTGATGTCACACCCTAATCATTCCCTCTTGGTCCATCCTTCTTCATTCTGGGTACAATGAACACAAAATTAATTTTAAGTTTTTAAAAATGTTAAGAATATCACTGTACCC
>MNCI01033132.1:87140-149588 GCA_015680685.1 Gnetum montanum
ATTCTTTTTCTCCGAATGTCTAATGTTTTTTCCTGCTTCTTGGGTTGTCAAAACTCTATCTCCAATATTATTGATACATTCTCCACACTTGTGATATATCCAGTCCAACATCTTATTGATCTTTGCCTCGGCTTCTTCTAATGATTGTTGAATTGGCAAAGATGATGTTTCCACCTTGAGAATTGTTGATTTCTCCTTGTTATGATCAGGGACCTTTGTTAAGTTGAAATTTTGGTCCTATTGATGTTTTTTAAGACTCTCCCATGTAGCTATTTCTCCTTCTTCTTTTGCTACATGCTTAATGAGCTCTTGGATTTGATGGGTTCGTAGTTCATATAGTTGACCTTGGGCATACATTCCTAAGGTCTCTCTTGTTTCATTACGTAGCCCATCGATAATATGGTACATTAGCCTTTCCTCAGAAAACCCATGCCCTGGACAGTTGTTTAACAATGCATAATATCTTTCTAAGGCCATGTCCAAGGGTTCATGTTTTTCTTGTTTCCATCCTTGGATTTGTTTCCTCAAGGCTAACACTCTTGCATAGGTTTGATATTTTTCGTTAAATACTTCTACCATTGTTGACCAGCGTCGTATCGAATTTGGTTTTAACAATCTATACCATAATTTTGCTTGGTCAATGAGTGTCATGGGAAAGAGCTTAAGTTTTTGCCAACCATTACCAATGTTATTCCATGTGCAGGCATCGTAGAAGGCTAGTAAGTGTTGTTGTAGATCTAAGTCATAGCCTCCTAAAAATTTGGGAAAGTTATTTAAATCGAGCCTGGGTAGACGGCTCTCTTTACGATGCCTACGTGAGATTCGAATGGCCTCTTGTATTTGCGTTAAGCTTGTAGTGGCCAGTGGGGGTTCATTGTCATCAAGTAAGTTAGGCTTTCGTGCGCTGCGATGACGTTGTTTTCTTACTTGTTTATAAGAAAATCCCACTTCAGGTTGTATACTCCAATCTTCATCGTCATATAGTTCGTTGGTTCTCCAATGAACTTCCTCACTAAGTGTGGCATTATCGTGTTCTTGTAGGAGAGGCATTGTCGTGTGTGAGTTTATGTGACTTTTTATAATTACTTCTTTCTAAGAGATATATCATTAAGTCCTTATAGCGACCTTGTATGATATAACTAATCTAGATAACTAGCACCGTCCTCGGCAATGGCGTCAATGATGAGTCGACGAGGCCTATTTGATGCATCATATCATGTGTCGATGTGGTCCCATAGACGTACTACCTATAGTTAGCTATAAATACATGTTTGTAGTAGCATTTATGGCAAGTAGAGATTGTAGTTGCAGCGAAGCTCTTGCATTTTTTCCATTTGAAAGTTAGAATTTTTCCTTGAGTGCTTACAATAGGAGTCATTGAGTGTATGAATCTTTATTCGAGTATTGTTGTACCTTAGCGTGACAAGGTGTGCGGTAATAAAGATGAGCTTTCTGATAAACCTTGTAGCACTTTGGATAGATTAGTTATTTTATTTATGCATTTAATGTTTTCAGTTATTTATTAAATGCCTTCAATTAGCTATTAATTATTTTCCAATTATTACATTAATGAAGCAATTAAGCCAAATAGAGTACACACATAAGTACAACAGCTTCGAGTGTAACATGTATTCGCTTACTAATCCCAACAACGTTATTGCTTGGTATGCCCAGTAGCGTAGCGCTTGGTTGCCCAGTAGCAAATATGTGAGTTTAGGACGTGTACGGAAAGTGGGATTAGATGCTTATGTTAGGATTAGTTAAATGCTAGTTAATTAGTTAATTCCTTTTATCTACATTTTGAACACCAAACTATAAAACACAAAATGATAAAAATCGGATGCCTCAATTACACTTAACCATACCAATGAATGTCACGAGTATAATTGGGAAGACAACGATTGACCTTAAGGCTAGATTCACTTCCTAAAGGACTAGTGCACCAAAAACGATAAAGTCCACATAATTCAATTGGATCGCGCATGAACGCTTTGTGATTCATATGGTTAGGGGTAGGTATAAGTCGTCGCTCATCATTGGCACCACTACTGGGGACTTTGTTTGTGGAATGTGTGCTATTTATGTTTAAGTAAATAGCATTAATATCATTGTACAAACATCAAGATCAATATTATTCCCATTATACATAAAATTATAAAGGCACACTGATAATTTCATTTTCTTTTGCAAAATGTCTTCTTCTTCTTGCAAACACAAAGATACCAAACCACTAGTCCCACAAGAATACAAGGTGGTATACACTCATCTAGATGAGTTTGTGCTGAATTTCACCTACATCCTACATCAGGATGAACAGTTGTGATGGCACGATATGGAGGCCAACATCATCTTGCCCCTCAATTGATCTGTGCCCAAGATGCTATTTAAACCCCTTAAGAAGTTGAGCATAGTAAATCTTCATGAAGAATATGTTGTGGATGGATATGACACTCAAAACTACTATCCCACTAAAACACAACATAAACAAGATTAACGTTAGGAAAAACTCCATGAACCTACAAAGGGAAAACATTACACAAATCCCTTGTTCCTACTAAATTAAGATGACATTGAGGATTGTCCTACTGAAGGTTCTCAACATGAAGATTCTCTACCCCTTGCTACTGATGGTGAGGGTGTGAATCTAAACTTGAAATCCACTATTCATAAATTGGGTTCAAGAAAAAGTGATAGCCAAAGTAGGAACTTGGGTAAGCATCACAATAGCAAGGGATCTAAGGATGGTGATCGTAACAAGCATAAGAGTGGTGGTGGTGGTGGTCCACCTTCCTCTTCATCCTTTTCATCTGATTTTTGAACATTCCTCTTCATATGATGACTCTTATGGAAGCCACCATCGAAACAACCATGATGAAGGTGATCACCGAGATAATAATGACTGTGAAGGCCACCAAAACCAAAGTGGTGGCTAAAACCATCATTGGCATCATCGACGTTGATGAGTGGCAAGGTACCCCTACACTCAACCATACGAATATGAGTGTTTCAGGCACTATCCAGTCGAACTCTGCAGAAGAGCTAGTTGTGGTATCTAGACAGTTACTCGTAGGTCATAGTTCGTTGTCTTCCCACCTGAACTAGTATTAGCTTTGTCACGTATGGTTTAGTCTAGAGTGAGGTGTATGATGTGTTTCTACACTACTACTACTCCTGAGTATGATGGAAAATAATATTAACTAAGCTAATAGAGAGAGGGTGAGAGAGAATCTAAGCTAGCCTAAGTGTGATGAGCATCCGTTCCTCAATTATCCATACACATATTAGACCTTGTGCACGATTACCACTGGGATTACCAAGCACAGATCCTAGGTATGCTACTGGGTTACCAAGTAGTCACACTTAAATGCTCGTAATCAAGTCGTACTCATTCCACGTTTAACAAGAGTTTAGGGTGAGAAGATGTTAACTAAGAAAGTAGTAAAGAATATTTAAATAATTAATTAAGCTAAGTGAATGCTGCAATGATGAAGTAATCTCGATCTTTATTTCTAGTCATGTGCATGTCCAAGTACGTCACACTTGAATAAGGATGTTGTACAATTAAAATCACCACACTGCGTCCATACACTGGGAGAGGAGGGTTAAGACAAGAACTACTTAAAATTTAGCACTTAAACTAAGAAATGAAAAAAAAATCCCTATCAGAACTATCTACCTCTTATTTATAGATGAGAAGACAGGCTTTGATATCGCATACGTGATTGCACATACGCGATATCACGGTTAACTAAAATGGTGACTCATCATACCCCCATGACTGAATGAAAACTCGTCCTCGAGTTACAGTGAGAACAAGCTCTATTAATTACACAGTGGATAGGTACGGGATTATCGAATGGTGAAAATGGGTTTATGTCGTAGTGTGGAATCAAAAAAAAATTGAGACACAACACAAAGAATGCGCTGCAGCTACAAAATTGGTGGAACTCATGTAGTTCCTGGTGGCAGTGGCTCCTCCATAGGTGCTTTCCCCTTGTCTTGTGCTCCAGGTCTTAGAGTTTCTCCTCTTCGGTCCAGGGGTCTTGCACCATCCATGCTAATGTTTCGATGTTTGATGAAGTCGGCACTTCCCATGGGCAGGGTAGTTGCAGAAAAATTTGATTTGCCTTGACATACCAAGTCACAAACACTTGTTGTTCCTCCTCATAGGCTCTGGCTTTATCTTTATATTCTTGAAAATCCACAAGCCATTGAGCCAAATCTGTTGTGACACATTTTTGTCCATGGTAGCTTGCTTTCACCACCTCAAGTTCAGAATTTGCAATCTCCAGTTTTTGCAATATCTTCTTGCATTCTGCAAATTTTGTTTCATATTTTCTGTAGGTGGTAGCTACCTATTGTTCGAGCTCTGCCCTCAGGCACCCTGCTATTAACATGGCAAGGTTGGCATACCATAGGTTTGTCAACTCCATGTATTCTGTAAGATCTTGGATCTACAGGTCCCGGTTCTTAACTTCCACTTGGTGGGCAAATGCATATGTGTCCAATATGGCCCGTCAGTTAGTGTGTTGAGCACTAATACCATTGATGTGGGCCTTGGCCATATGGATCTCCTTCTCAAGGATCTATTTTAGCTTTTCATGTCGTTTAGCCTCATTTTACAACACGCTTATTTCGATAGCTATCTTTTGGTGGATGGCACATACCTCCTCCATTGAGAGGGTCTGATTCTCCCTGCCTAAATAGCTCATGTCTTGGTTGACGCGGATGAATTGTTCTCTCAACTGATGGAAATGCTCTTCGAGAACATTCTTTTGCTTCTCCATAGAGGTCAACTGAAGGTTGTCGGCAACAAGCTTCTTGTTTTTCTCTTGTAAGGCCTTGAGTGCCTTGATATGTGCATGATTGTGCACCTGTGTTGTAGAGGCATCCCAAACAACCTTCTCTTTTTCTTCTACCACCTTATTATTCTCCGTTAGTAGTTTGGTTAGTTGCTCAGTTTTGAAACTGTCCAGCTGGTCTACAGGAACAAATTGCAAAGGGTCCCGTTGTGCTGCTTGTAGGGCCACGAGATTTTCTTGCAATTTTTGCACCTTTTCTTCAGCATGCTCGGCCCTCACCTCTGTCAAGACCAGCTTCCCTTTAGTGGAAATGAGGTCTGATTGAATTTCTATAACATCTTGAGGGATGTCAAATAGGGACGTCATTACTTGTCCTGTTTGTAGCAATTGATCAAGCGCATCCTCATGTTCCACAGGAGTCATTGAGGTTTCGGCCAAAGTTTGAGCATCCCGTGCTCCCATGAGATCTGTCGGTGGTATAACAGGACATTGAACGATTCTTTAATGTGGTCTATGACCACTTCTATGGCTCCCGCTACATCCTGGTGTTGCATGACCACCACCGTGGCCCCTTCACCAGTTTCTAATTGCACTTGGAAAGACGCAGCATTTCTCAAGATCTGTTGTGACTAAGTACTTTCCCTTCCTCATGTATGGATGGACACTTCACCCCTTGCATAATCCAAAGAAACCATGGGTTGTATGGCATCTTCAATGATGTGAAAGAGATTTGCATCATCACGACTTCCCCAATTGACCGTCTCAGCGATGGCCCTGGGATGGCTCATCGGCGGTCTGTAATCTTGCAACAGCGGTGGTTGATCCTAGCCCATGCTAGGCCCTGCTTTCTATTGTTGGCTAGGTCCCATACTTGGAAGTTGGTTGGTTCCTACAAGTTGAGTTGTAGTTGGTCCAACCGTCTATTCTATTTCTTATTCTGGTTCCAGCATCTCACCAATGATTTTCCTTGCGATTGGTGGCTTTAACAATTCAGCATATGAAGCATTTTGGGCTTTTTGGAGGACATCATTAGTGTATCCCCTGATACCAACATGTCATCATAGCTTCCTGATAAGGCAAGGGAATGGCAACGCCATCTTCCCTGTCTTCCGTTCCTCGGACCGCCTCAAGATCCCCGTAAAGTATAGATGAGGCAAGTTAGCATTAACCTTTCTTATCAACACTGCACATCCTCTTGCCGCATATGTTGAAATTATTTTTAACCCCTTTGTGGGGAAGAGGTGATAAGTTCCTATTTTAAAATAAATCCTTTCTTCCATCGTCAACTCCCCAAACATCTTATCTTCCTTGCCATATGCCCTTTCCAACCAAACTCGTCGCACATCGGGGTCTGAACGAGTAGACAACTAAGAAACCTTGGGCCCTGTATTTGGAAGGTTTAATACTTTTGAAATGTCCTACATAGAGAAATCAACTTTCACACCACAAATGTTAATGGTGGTTCCTTGTTCTCTGTTGTGCCATAATTGGTACATTTCCCCTAGGTACCAGGCACTACTTTCAAAGAGGATAGGCCATAAGTGAGACCCTTTGAGATGGTCCCTAATAGCCTCAGGAGTGAACTCTGTGAAAGATTCAAAATTTAATTCCACAATCACCGCAGTGAATGTGGACCTTTCATGGATAGCTTGAACACAATCCTGGGGCAACGTGAGATGTTGTCCTTGTTCAGGCGCTGCAGCAGCTCCTCCTTCTTCTTGCCCAGACTATACAATAGCAGGGTCCTCTTGATGAATTCTAAATGATTGTTCCTCCTACTCTACATATTTTTTGGTAGGGACTTGTTCTTCACCTCTCCTAGGTCGTTTGATTGCACCTTGAGCAGGACCTTCCTGTTGTCCGCATTTCGGGGCCATCTACAATCACACAGGGCCAATCGTTAGTAAGGTTGTTACCAAAGTTAGGTTATACCTTATTTCTTGCCTTAATAAATTTACTTTATTTCTATGTGATGTTAATTATTGGAAGAACATGTCCCTGAAAGATTATAATGTTGAATCCTCTTTGCTTAGGTGGTTTCCAAATTTAATTTTCTGGTATAGCTAAGGGGATGAAATTGTTTTTGACACATTTTATTCTTAACTTTACAACTAATTACCCTTAAATATTTCCTTTAGGAAATGATGAATTTCAAAAAATTTATGTGCTATTCAGTGTGTGCCCCTTCCCCATGACTAAGCCAAACACTCCGGGTTCAAGTAGGTTCAAACGGAATAAAAATCGAAGTACCAGTGAGCAAGATATAGGTAGAAAAGCAAGCGTCTCACAATCGCAAGTCGTATAGAAACATTCGAAAAACTCCCCCGCGTGAATTGTGGAAAATGATGTTAAGTGTTGTTGGGGAAGTCACCTATTTATAGTTTGACGGGACGTGATATTACGTACGATACATCGCGTACACAATATCTCGACTTTAGTGATATTGGGCACAATGAAAGATATCAAATTTTTTAAGATATTTTTATATTTTTTTGAAATTGACGTTGTAAACTTTGAACATTGGGCTATTTTTAAGAGGTTCTAGGGTAATTCAATTAGTTCAAAAGGCACAAATAATTATGATGATGTGGAATTTATCAATAAGGACCTCAGATGGGAGAAAAAGACTCTGTGATGGTTCGTACGAACGTTGAATTGGAGGGATAGTAATAAGGGAAAGAAGATTATTGGAAATATGCTAAGGGAATAGATGGTGTGTGTGAGTTGTGTCATGAGTGAAAATTACAAAAGATTACACAAGTGGATCCTCCCCAAAGCAGGTTCCAACCTATAATGCCCTTGTGTAACCACACTTAAAAGTGTCTGTGGGCACTAGAAGGGTTAAATGTAATCCACACTGGTTCCACAAAACACACACATGTAAATATCACCAAGATGAGGTAAAAATTCTACGCTATACGAGACATGAGCTACAATCATATGGACAACAAGATGAGACAGGGTATAGAAGGGATTGTAGAGATTGGAACATGAGGTAACTGACCCAGGGCACAATGAATCCTACATGTAAAGTATGATTAACATGTCATGAACCCATCGTTCCAAGATTAGGACCAAGTCCATTCCTCTGATCAGTGACACCACATTGTTTCATCCCATGATGAGTGACTATGAGAGTACTAGAACAACAAGGCATACGATCACTTGGCATTTTGTTCAAGGGAGGAGTGATTTTTGTTTTGTGGAACTTCCTTTATTTTTTTCCTTTTCTCTTTTCTTCTCTTTCTTTTTTTTCGATTGTTGAATCCAGAGAAGCTGCCAACCTTTAGGCATGGGTGCATGTCTTTCCAGTGGGACCCCCCTAGAATAGCATTGGATTTTTAAGTGCCTTTTGATTACTCTTACTCCCATTTTGCATTAGATCTACAAGGATCTTAGTACAACCACATTGCTTAATAACTCCCACAATGTCACCAAAGAGAATCTACAAGTTCCCTTAATGTCACACCCTAATCATTCCCTCTTGGTCCATCCTTCTTCATTCTGGGTACAATGAACACAAAATTAATTTTAAGTTTTAAGAATGTCAAGAATATCACTATACTCATGAACAAAACCTCTTATTTGTAGAATGGATGAGTGGGTGTAATGGATTCACTATCCACATAATTGATCACTCGAGACTTGATAACATAGAACACACCTCAACCAATGAGCCACATGAGTTTTTTATTCATAGATGAGATTACTTAGAAAGAAATAAAAAGACAAAAAGATAAAACAAGAAGTTGAAAAATGAAAAACTGGAAAACAAAAAATTGTAAAATTAAAGAAAATGAAAAATAGTTATTAATCCTGCTTGTAATTAGAATGGGGGATATCCCCCATGACCAAATAGTTGAGCATGTCATGGATTAATAAATGAAAGATGAGGATCCTTACATGTTGGAAACATTAAAACTTGGTCATACTTACCCCATTGGGGTTCACACACCTGATTATAGTAGGCATAGTGGGGCAATCTATAAGATGTGGTTCCTGGATAAAGAGTTGACCCACTATGATATCTGGGATCATAAGATGGTATGAAAGGATCAGGATGTTGCCCTCCATGGCTGTGTTCATTGGGCCGTATGGTTGTTGGAGTGTTATTTGGTGGCCCTGATGAAGTGACATGAGGCATTGGGTTCGAAGGTAAGGGTGCACCACAGGGTTGGACTTGTGCTAAGTTAGAGGATGCAGTGGCCTTGGAATTGTGTTGTCCCTTCCTAGGATCACTTCTAAAGAAGGGACACCTTTGATGTTGCTGAGGTCTCTCACTGCAGTTGGCAATAGTAGCACAAGTAATGTTCGTGGGTTGTTGCTGTGGTGCAAACACCTTAGGAATAGTTGGTGGCAATGTAGAAGGAGGAAAAAGATGAGAATGTTGAAATTCCATATAAGTGTGAGGTGCACAAGGTAGTGGTTGTGTTGAGGACATGGGCTAATAATGTTGGGGAGAATGATAATGCAGTGAGATAGAGTATGTCGCCCAGTTGGAGAAACAGGATGTTGAACTAGATAAGCATTTAGATTCAGATGATATGAAGGTTGTCTCTAGTTTAGGGGTGGCTTCCCCCATGATTGGGATTGTTGCCACTATGATCGAACATAGCATCTCTGTACGAAATCTGGGTGTAACGTGCTTCCCCAATGCTCATATAAATGTAACAAGATTGGGCATTGACCCTTTGGGTGATCGTACAGGCAAATGTTGCATTCATATGTATGATCAGAAGTTGAGCTCTTATTTTCTTCATTCCTTCTTTCTGAATGTCTAATGATATTTTGTCCTGCTTCTCAAGTTGTCAAAACTCTATCTCCAATAATATCAATAAATTCTCCACACTTTTTATGTGTCCATTTCAACATCTTATTAATCTTTGCCTCAACTTCCTCTAACGATTGTTGTACTAACAAAGATGGTTCTTTCCCCTTGTGGTAGGTTGATTTCTTCTTTTTGTGATTATGGACCTTTGTTAAGTTGAGATTTTGGTCCCGTTGATGTTTTTTAACACTCTCCCATCTAGCCATTTCTCCTTCTTCTTTTGCTACCCACTTAATAAGCTCTTGGAATTGATGGGTTCATAGTTCGTATAGTTGGCCTTGGGCATATATTCCTAGGGTCTCTCTTGTTTCATCACAAAGCCCATAAATGATATGATATATTAGCCTTTCCTCAGAGAACTCATGGCCTAGACAGTTGTTTAACAGTGCATAATATCTTTCTAAGGCCATGTCCAAGGGTTCATGTTGTGCTTGTTTCCACTCTTGTATTTGTTTCCTCAAGGCTGACACTCTTGCGTAGGTTTGATATCTTTCGTTAAAGAGTTCTACCATTGTTGGCCAATGTCGTATTGAATTTGGTTTTAATGATCTATACCATACTTTTGCTTGGCCAACGAGTGTCATAGGGAAGAGCTTGAGTTTTTTCCAACCATTATCAATGTTGTTCCATGCACAGGCATTGTAGAAGGCTTGTAAATGTTGATGCATATCTAATTCATAGCCTCCTAAGAAATTAGGGAAGTTGTTTAAATCAAGCTTGGGTAGATGACTCTCTTTACGATGCCTACGGGAGATTCGAACAGCCTCTTGTATTTGTGTTAGGCTTGTAGTGGCCAATGGGGGTCCATCGTCATCGCGTAAGTTATGCTTTCCTGCATTGGGATGATGTTGCCTTCGTTTATGTTTATAAGAAACCCCCACCTCGAGTTTCATACTCCAATCTTCATTATCATATAGTTTGTTGGTTCTCCAATGAACTTCCTCACTAGGTGTGGTATTATCGTATTCTTGTAGGAGAGGCATGGTTGTGAAATTGTGTGAATTTATATGTGAATTTTTTTATATAATTATTTCTTTCTAAAAGATATATCATTAATTCCTATACAGCGACCTTGTATGATATAACTAATCTAGATAACTAGCACCATCCCCGACAACGGCACCAATGATGAGTGGCAAGGTACCCCTACACTCAACCATATGAATACGAGTGTTTCATGCATGATCTGGTGGAACTCCGTAGATGAGCTAGTTGTGGTATCTAGATAGTTACTCGTAGGTCACAATTCGTTGTCTTCCCACCTAGACTAGTATTAGCTTTATCACGTATGGTTTAGTCCAGAGTGAGATGTATGTTGTGTTTCTACACTAGTATGATGGAAAATAATATTAACTAAGCTAAGAGAGAGAGGGTGAGAGAGAATCTAGGCTAGCCTAAGTGCGATAAGAATCTATTCCTCAATCATCCATACACATCTTGGACCTCGTGCATGACTACCACTGGGATTACCAAGTGCAAATCCTAGGTATGCTACTGGGTTACCAAGTAGTCACACTTAAATGCTCGTAATCAAGTCGTACTCATTCCGCGTTTAACAGGAGTTTAGGGTCAGAATATGTTAACTAAGAAAGCAGTAAAGAATAATTAAATAAATAATTAAGCTAAGTGAATGCTGCAATGATGAAGTAATCTCGATCTTTATTTCTGGTCATGTGCGTGTCCAAGTATGTCACACTCGAATAAGGATGTCGTACAATTACAATCACCACACTGCGGGCATACACTGGGAGAGAAGGGTTAAGAGAAGAACTACTTAAAATTTAACACTTAAACTAAGAACTAAAAAAACCCCTATCGGAACTATCTACCTCTTATTTATAGATGAGGAGACAGGCTGCGATATCGCCTACGCGATATCGGGTTAACTAAAATGGTGACTCATCAAACATAGTGATGATGATGAACCTTTATTGGCAATTTAAAGTATGCTCAACATTGCAGAGGTAGTAAAAATCCCAACTCAACATATGAAAGATAGTCGAATCAAGTGTCTAAACATGAACAATATCCCAAGATTTGAAGGGGGATACAACTTTGATCTGCAAACACATCTACAAGCTTTTCAAGATGCTTGTGCCTTACAGAACATAGAGAATGAGTGGCAGAAACTGAAGCTTTTCCCAAGGACACTCATTAAGGAAGTTGAAATTTGGTACTGATCTTTGGAACCAGAATCTATTCATTGATGGAGTACCATGTTAGAGCTATTTAATGACAAATATAAAATGTACTCTAGAGTGTATAATCTGAGAAGGCAAATCCAAGGCTGGAAACAAGGAGCACATGAACCCTTGGATGCCACCATGGGCCAATACTATTCACTCCTACACTGATGCCCTGGCCATGGTTATTCTTAGAGAGAACAACTTTGCTACATCATAGATGGGCTCAGAGCAAAAATAAGAAGAACCCTTGGGGTATATGCCCAAGGAAGATTGTTTGAATTGAGATCTCATTAGATCCAAAGGCTAATTGAGTAGGTAGGAAAAGAAGAAGGTGAGCTATGAAAAAGGGAATGTGCTGAAGAATATAATAGGGACCCATCCATCAAAAAACAAGAGGTCTGATTTTATAACAAGGAGAAATCACCACTTGATGAAGTGGTGAATTGAAAGACCTCGCCCATCCAAAAATCTGTTTTTGACATTTTAGCCAACATTGATAAGTTATGGGACTCTTTGGATGAAAAATTTCAAACCACTTTAAAGATTGCTGAAGAATCCAAAGAGAAAAATGGTCATCGTAATCATAGGAGACAAAAAGAAGCTTAATGTGCTACCAAAGAGGTAAGGGCAAAGCTACTGTAGTAGAAGAAGTTGTGGAGTCTAACTCTAATGATGAAATTGAATGTGACATCTATCAATACAAACATCCAAAGGGATGTTGCCCTATAGTGTCACACTTACAAGAGTTTGGAGTGTACGAATTGAATCCTCGCCTAGCACATAGGCAAGCTCTAAAATGATTGCCTTACCCTCAAGGTAATCCAAGACAATTCCACTAGCAACAACAATCTTAGTACCCAAGTGGAACTCCTCTACAACCTTATGAACAATACCAATAGCAGTACCAACCACAGTCATGGAGAATGCCACCAACAAGGTAGCAGTACCATTATAGGCAACTAGATCCATACAGGTACTATGTTCATCAGCCTGTATTCCCTAGACATTCTACAAGCCACACATCATTCCAACATCACTATTACCCTCCAGAGTACCACCGAACACATTCACCATTTACTTGAGGGGAAAACCCATATCCATATCCATATCATTATCTGCATCCCTCTACACATACACCTCCACCTTCAACCTAGTTACCTCTTGCTCCATCCATGCAGGGTGAGATTCTTCCACAACCACAACAACAAAATGCTATGAGGGTTGTACACTCACAACCAATTTTTCAGTCGAGTGGTCTAGATAATCGATCAAGGAAAAGACCTCTCTTCCGACCTAGTAGTCCTCTTCAGCCCTCACAATCTAGTCTAGTTGATCATCCTACATCTCTAGCACCCTCATCCTCTACATCAAATACCTTCAAGTGCCTTTCAAACCAAGTGCTGCCTAGGATCCACACTGTAATGCTAACCCATGTTATTTCTGACTGGATTAAGGCTAGAAATCTTCCTATAAAAAGATATGACCCAAGAAGTCCACTCATTTATCTATAGATTTTTGGACAAGAAACATGAAAAGCTCTTCTTAACTTGGTTTCAAACTTAATCTCATCTCCCATGACATGTACAAGGTCTGGAACCTACCACCTCTCAAGAAGAGCAACACTCATCTAGAATTAGTAGATCAGTCAATTATTATCCCTTTGGGCTTAGTAGAGGACATTATGACCATAGTTTGTGGATGGTCCTATCCTATTGATTTTCTAGTGATCAAGGTTGACAACTACAAAAGTGACTTCTCCATCATTATGGGAAGGGCTTGGTTAAGCACAGTCGACACAAGAATGGGTATAAGGAACTTATCTTTAGAAATATCCAATGAAAATGAGCTAAGAAAAATTGAGAAGAAGCGTATTCGATGCATGGCATATAATGATAATAGGTGCAATTGTGTGCAAAATATTTGGTTCATTAACAATACATACATTAAGGCATGTAATTAGTGTGCACAAGAAATTAACATGCAAAGGTGTCTGTATGTAGTAGCCACAAAGCAAGAGGGCACCCAATGGCTGATAGCTAACTTAGATAGCAGTACATTATGCATGGAGCTAACTGAGAGCCTAACATGTGCATATGTTGAAGGCATGGACAAAATTGAATAAGTTCATTTCCAACTCTTTGATGAAGATGATGATACCTATTGGCGAGAGTTGGAAATCCCTTATCACTTCAAGCAAGAGCCCTTAGAGCTAAAAAATTTATCAACCAATATGGAGTATGCATTTTTAAAGAATGGTAAACTAGTAATAATTAATGTCAAACTTTCTTTTAAGAAAAAAGAAAAGTTTTTGAAAGTGGTGAATAAATGGTCAACAGCCTTTACTTGGTCATATCCAAAGCTAATAGGAATTGATCCAAGGATATGCCAACATCGCATCTACACCGACCTGGCCATGAAGCCTAGAAGGTAGCTATAGAGGTGTCTAAATCCTAAATTAAAGCAAATTGTCAAGGAGGAGACTGAGCAACTCCTCAAGGTGGTGTTCATCTTTCCAATTGTGAATAGTTAGTGGGTTAGCCCACTCATAATTGTACCAAAGAAGGATGGCAAATGGTAGGTTTGCATTGACTTTAGGCTGTTGAATATGGCAACAATTAAAGATCATTTTCCTTTGCCATTTGTAGATCAAGTGTTAGACACCATATTCAGGAATTGTTATTATAGTTTCTTAGATGGTTATAATGGCTATAACCAAATCCAAATTACACCAGAAGACCAGGCCAAGGCAACATTCATGAGTCCCTGGGAAACTTTTGCATATTATAAGATGTCATCTGGTCTGTGCAATGTCCATACAACCTTTCAATGTTTGGTCCTTAGTATCCTTCAACAGTACATTAGTAGTGGTGTTGAAGTCTTCATGGATGACTTTTCCACCTATGGAGCTACCTTTGAGCAATCCTTAGACTAACTTAAGCAAGTATTGAAGAGATGTGTAGAGATAAACCTACGACTCAACTAGCAAAAGAGCCATCTCATGGTCCAAGAAGGTATTATGCTAAGGCATTGAATTTCACAAAAAGGGATTGAGGTAGAACCAAAAAAGATAAGGGTCATTCAAGGAATAGCACGTCAACCAGAGACCATTAAATATGTTTGGTCATTCCTTGGACACACTGGCTACTATCAATGATTTATAAAGAATTTCTCTAATATTGCAAAGTCATTGGTAGAGCTTACAAAGAAAGATGCACCTTTCATCTAAACCAAGCAATGTGAACATGTGTTCCAACAATTAAAGGAGAAACTCATAGAAACACTAATCCTACAAGCACAAAATTGGTCCAAACCCTTCCATATCATGACAAATGCATCTAACTATGCTTTCGGAGCAATGCTCACATAGATGGATGACAAGAAATGTCCATACTATATCCACTGCACAAGTCAAAGCATTGTGAGAGCATAGTTAAATTACACCACCACAGAGAAAGAATTAATGGCAATGGTGTACATGCTAGAAAAGTTCAAGCACTATGTGCTTAGTTACAAAATATTTGTGCATACGAACCATAGTGCAATTTGCTTCCTCATGAATAGGTCGATGGTAAGCCCTCGTGTTATACAATGGCTCATGATCTTGTAGGAATTCAATTTCACTATGGTAGATCGAAAAGGGATCAAGAATGTGATCACTGACCACCTCTCTTATTTAAGATGGGATAACTCTACTCTTTGATTAGTTTTCAAATGAACTCCTCTTTACATGAGCAATAAGTGAATAAACGCCTGCAAAAGCAATATGGTACAATGGCATCCCCACACATCTTCTCACTCAAGAGATGCCACAAGACTTGGATTTTAGAAAGAAGTAATAATTTCTTCATTGAGTCAAATACTTCATGGAAATCAATAGACACCTTTATACGATATGTGTCGATGGCCTGATCTGCTAGTGTGTCACTGACAAAGATCAGTCGCGCATTCTCCAAGATGCTCACAAAAGGCCTTACAGAGGCCACTATGCCAAAAGATGCATGATCATAAAAATCCTAATGGCAAGATACTATTATCCTATGATCTTTAGGGATGCCCACTAGTTCATCAAGTCTTATGAACGTTGTCAATGTGATGGGGAGATGACTGCTCGTGTGGAAGGTCCTCAATAGTGGATTCAACCATTGGAACCTTTCGACATATGGGGTGTTGACTTCATGGGTTCCATCACATCCATGTCCAACAGAAAGGCATATATTATAGTAGCAATTGACTACTGCAAAAAATGGGTAGAAGCAACAACTGTTACTGATTGTACATCATCCACTACTATTAAATTTATACAACAAAATATTATGAATAGGTTTTGGGTGCCATGTTCACTAATTTTTAATAGTGGAACTCATTTCAAAAGTTCCACATTTAGAAAATTAATGTAACACTTGGGGGTAGAACATAAATTAACAACATGTTACCACCCCCAAGCCAACAGTCAAGCAAAGGTAACCAACTGGGAGATTACGAAAATACTAACGTGGACTATTAGCAAATATAGGAAGGATTGGAGGACAAAGCTTAACGATACTCTCTAGGCTTATCTTTCAACTTGGAAACTTCCTATTGGCTATTCTTCGTATGAGTTAGTGTATAGGAAACTTCCAACGCTCCCAATTCAATTTGAGCTCCGTACACTCTCAACAACCTATGATCTAAATCTCAACCTAAGTTTAGCATAGAAAGAAAGGTTAATCAATCTGAATGTGCTAGATGAAAATTGATTAGTGGCCCTATCCTTAAATGTGCTGAACAAGGCATTCAATAAGCAACATCATGACCTTAGAATCAGAAAAGTGAAACTTCAACCAAGAGATAAGGTTCTTTACTAGAACCCCACACATGTACCCCAAAAGACAAAATTCCAGACATTGTGGGAGGGACCTTATATAATTGATCAAACCTTTCCCTATGGGGCCATGTTGATCTACAAACCTGAATGCCTAAATAAAAAGTAGTTGGTCAACATCCAACAAGTTAAACCTTTCCTGGAACCAAGATAGGCCAGTGCAACTACCGACTCAATGGATGGACAACCACATTCTATTTTTTGGACCTCCTCCTTTCAACTTAGTTGTGGGGGAAATGGTCATCCATGCTAACCATCAAATTGGCTTCTCAGTTTTTCTACTTTTTGTTTTTCACATTTTTTATTTTTACAAATTCTTGATTTTTTGATTTTTTTTTTAATTTTACACCATATTTAGTACCTTTGAACTTTCTTGACTATTTCACATTTTCTTATATATTTTTCTTTGTTTGGTTTCATTTAAATATGGTATTTCCTCATTTAAATATACTTTATTGCCATAGGACACAATGCCACTATTGCTATCTACTAATGATGATTTGTGCTTAATGTGTGATTGTCAACGCCTAGTTTCTATTTTTGAATTCTTATGTTTGATGACTTTGACATGGTTTATTTTTCATAAAATAGGTAGTGAGTCCATGTCATTCACCCATCCATTGAACTCTATGGTTTTCCTTATTTTGGGAATTTGAGATCCCTTTTCATTAAAGAAACTTTTAATTGATCGATGACCTTGGTGGTTCCAAAATTAAGAAGGATTCAAAGGTTTGTAAAGGGTGTGATTTTAAGGGGACTCAATACTCTTTGTACTCTTTTACTTTCTTGAGTGCTTGAGTGTTTTTCATGGACTTCTTACCATTCCACACCAACCACTAATAGAAAGTCAAATAACATCATTGTGTGGTGTAGTTCCCATTCGAAAAAAAATGGGATTCTTATGACCTCAATTCAAAACTCCATTCCACCTTCTCTATCATCCATCCATGCTATTGTAATTCATCTCGCTACTGTGTTCTATGGTATTCTTTATGTCTTGGTCTAATGTGTTGGGATTCTTGAGTGGATTCTTTCAGGTTGATCCTTAACTTGTCATGATCATTAAATCGACTCTAGGGTCCATGGACTCCTTAGTTGAGGTTATGCAAGGGCAAAAATGGCATGAGCTTACTATCGGAAGGACCCACTTGCATAGCTCTTAGCTTGGTTACTTAAGTTTCCTTACCTTTGACATCATTACAATCCTATCTTTTGCATTTTCCATTGAGTAAATCACTCAGTGCTCCTTAAGCTTTCATTTCATTCATCCACTAAATCCAATTTTCTCCTTTTTTCAAAATTTATGAGCTTAAACACCCTCATTGCATGTTTTCATACTATTCTTGGTCTTTTAAGCTTTTATTTGACACTAATTTCACTCAAAAACTCTTCATATTTTGCAAGTTTGACTATGGTCAAAGTTTGACTATAGTGGTCAACGATTGCATCATTGAGGCCCCATTGATGCATCCACCCTAGTTGAAGAGGCCTAGTCAACTAGGCCTCATCGACGAAGTGCAAAAACCCTACATATACCATTGGACACTTTGTAATTTTTTGCAATTTCCTCATAACACAAGGGGAGTTTTTGAAAATTTTCAGAGCTCAAAACCTTCCAGAGCTCATAACTTCCCAACCGTTTGTCCAAATTACTCTATTTTTTGATCTTGCACGTACTGGAGGTAAGATCTTTATTGTGGGGGTTGCAAACCTTAAGATTTTCAATGAAAATTTTTGAAAATTTTCCTACCTTCCCTAAAGGGTTAATAACCTTAACCATATATAAACATCAACTTTTTCACAAGTTAACCCTTCCAACAACCTTTGGGATGATTTATTAATGAAAATACATAAATAAATGATAATTGGATTAATTAAATTAGCCATAATCACAACTTAGCCAAAGCATAACCATCCTTAAGAGATAAGGTATTCTAATTGTTTTAAGGTTACACAATGATTGATAATTCATGGTCTTATTGTGATTATAGATGACATCCAAACAAAAACATCCGCAAGAAGAAGAAACCTCACAACCATGGGAGAAATAACCCAGAGCTAGAAGGGACCAACAAGAACAATGCCAAGAACTACGTGAGGTAACCCATGTAATGGGACCTCTTCTTGAGGAGCCCAAAGTGCAATCTATCTAATAGATTCTAGAGGAAGAAGAGCCAACCAAACAATCACAATGAGGAGAAGTGGTTGGTCTTGCACTAAGGCTTGAGGTTACTTTAACTCAAGCCTGCCTTGATATCATCAAGTCCCGAGAGATTCAACAATCCATTCTTCAAGAGATCAACTTTGGGCCATTTTTGGAGAAAGCTCCAAAGGATGTTAAGACTCAATTATGAACCTCTCCCATGTGGCCAATCATCATGTCCAGTGAGAAGTGGTACATGGGAGAGACATACCTTTTCTGGAATAATCAGAAGCTAGGATCGACAGTCAAGATCAAGGACATTCAAGTGTCCTACTTAGCAGAAGTTATTACATAGGAACTTGGGTTGCCTGACACTAGAACGTAGCTGGCGAAATTATCCATATAAGGTGACCCTGAGGCTAAGAAGAAGTGGACCCAGCATTGCTATGGAATGGACCGTAAGAAGTATGGTGCACTTACATCGATGAAGTGGATTTACTTCAAGATCGTGGCCTATCACTTCAATTCAATGGTAAGGCCAAGCAAGTTGAATGCTTTCTCTGCTTGAGCATGCATCACTCTAAGAAGGAAGTTCCTTGTTAACCTTCCACAACTACTATACTTAGAGATTGAGAAGCATTTAAAAGAAAACAAATGTGGAAGGGAGATCCCACCCTTTCCATGCCTCATTAGGAAACTTTGCAAGAGGGCAAGCATCATTCGCTACTCCAATGATACACTTAGGCATACTCCTTTGGCTTCATGATCTAAGATCATGAAAGAGAAGATGCCAATGATGACTCAATTAGAGGAGCTATCATCACCACCACTAACTCAGGAAACAACACCAGAGGCTTGCGCAACCATGGAATGCCTGTAGAAAATTCAAGAATAGCTCTTGAGTGAACAAGAGCAATAAGCAAGAATGAGTGGGGCAAATCCATCTATGTACTGGCTAGCAATGAGTTATCTTAATGAGGTGGCCTGAATAGTTAGCCAAATGGAGAGGGGTGGTCCCATTTTCTCTACCCAACAAATGAAATTACCTTTGAGGTTGAATCCCAATGCTCAATAGGTGATGGTGTCACTAGCAACATACCATCTATTTCCAAAAGTCTCTGGGAATGCCATCACTTTCTTGGTGTGGTTGGAGGAAGGTGAAGAGGCAACTGTCTTCATGATGCAGCACCAAGGGTAGGAGACAATGGTAGAAGTGGTTGTTGACCATGTACTAGAAGCATTGAATGCACCTGTAGCATCTATACTAAATGTATATGCACTTTAAGATGTGTAGACATCCGTAGGCATGGTTAGTAGGAAATTGAACACAACCCAACACGAAAAGTTGTTGGAATGACTAGTAGGAACTGAGCAATTGACTCTAGACATTTTTGACCTTCCAGATAATATCACAGCAACCCAGTCAGAGCTACTAAATGCAAGGGGCAAATTTATTCTTTTGGAGGGATAACTAGAAACAACCCAAGAGCAAAATCAATGCTTGGCCATGGAGGTTGCCAAACTTCATGCTCGACTAGTAGATCAAGCAATCCTTAACTTAGCAGTGAAAAGAGATGAAGCTATCAAACAGCTTCAAGAATGATTTTAGAAGGCTGAGGAGGAGGTAGTGATGGCCATATTTAAACAGTCCATAGTAAAAGTTGAAATGTACTCAATCAAAAAGAACTTGAATCAAATGCACCAAAAAAATGAAGCATTGATCATACAGAATCATCACCTGTGAAATGTTGATGCTTAGAAAGATAAAATGCAAGAATTCATTCATCAACAATAGGAGCAGCTTGCCAGGGTAAACATTGAACTAAGGAAATTATCTATGAAAAACCACAATCTATCAATAGAGGAGGTACACACCTTGCATCAGAAGTCTACCATCAAGATCACCACCTAGAAGAATGAAGTCCTCAAATTTGAGAAAGTGAAAAATTACTACAAGGACTAGGTCATTTTACTGAAGGAAGTGAATGAAAAATAAATTGAAATGGTGAAGGTAGAGATGAATGAAGCCCTCCAGCAACTCCAGCAAGAAAGAGAGATGT
Organism: Gnetum montanum; assembly: GCA_015680685.1. Lineage (NCBI taxonomy): Eukaryota > Viridiplantae > Streptophyta > Gnetopsida > Gnetales > Gnetaceae > Gnetum > Gnetum montanum. Next base: position 108,021 of record MNCI01033132.1, read on the forward strand.
GGTAATTCATCCTTGATGGAATTAATGCCTACAACAAAGCGAATATCCACTTGAAGGAGTTGCAAATCGAGGAGATGACAAAGTACATGGAATTAGCCAATCTCCATTATGGAAACTTGGCAATGCTGACTGCTGAATGGCCACAGTCAAAGTTAGAAAAACAAGTGGGTAGCTCATATCTCTTATATGAGGTAGAGTTCAAGCACCACAAGGATGCCAAGCAGAAGCTTGAGACTGCTAACGTTGAACTCAAAGTTCTCAAAGGGCAATTTAGAGATTAATGATCTATCGTTGAGAACCTAGCTAGACGGATGAATGACTACCATAAGTTAAAAGACATAGTCAAGGCATTCGAATCGAATGCAAATAGTTCACTTCCTAGTTTCTCAATGTAAAGGAGTTGTCTCCAATAATCTCGTATCCTTGGGATGTTCCTATTTCAACCTACATTGGGAAAGCTATGTGGATAGTTCATGATCTTAGGATTTAGGAGGAGAAAATAAAAGCACTACTGGATGCTTTCTGCTTCCCACCTGAAGTCATAGTAGTAGCAGGATAGCCGCAGCCACCTCAATCACTCATGTGTGAAGTTGGTGAAGGCTCCTAAGAGCCACAGGAACCACCACTACATGGGACTATTTGATCTTCTCCAAAAGCTTCACAACATCAAGGAACATGTTATCATATTTTTGAAAAGTTGAGTCATGGTGTTCAATTTTTTCTGCTGAACACCACCATTTTTTGTAATGTGTTGATCCATGCACTTGGGCGTCAATCAGCTTGTTTTGTTTCAGGAAAAGTCAGTTAATAATCCCATACCTTCCCAATTTTGTAAAAAGAACTCAAGGATGAGTTTTCATTTAGTCGTGGGAGTATGATAAGTCATGTTCTATTGATTGTGTTTATGAAACCTCATCAATGCGGCCTCATCATTTGGGCCTCATCAACAAGGCCTAGTTAACGCATCATATCATGCTTCAATATGTCCCCATCGATGTAGTGCCTGTAGTTGGTTATAAATATGTGCTTGTAACCATATTTATGGAAAGTAGAGATTGTAGTTGTAGTGGAGCTCTTGCATTTTTTCCATTTGAAAGTTACAATTTTTCCCTAAGTGCTCGTAGCAAGAGTCATTAACTGTACAAATCTTTATTCAAGCATTGTTGTACCTAAGCACAATAGTGTGTGTAGCAATATAGATGAGCTTTTTGATAAACCTTGTAGCACTTTGGATAGATTAGCTATTTTATATATGCATTTAATGTTTTTAGTTATTTATTAAATGTCTTCAATTAGTTATTAATTATTTTCCAATTATTACATCAATGAAGCAATTAAGCCAAATAGAGTACACACATAAGTATGACCACTTCAAGCATAACACATATTCACTTGGTAATCCTAGTAGCGTTATTGCTTGGTACGCCTAGTAGCATAGCACTTGGTCACCCAGCAATGGATACGTGGGTTCAGGAGGTGTATGGAAAGTGGGATCAGATGCTTATGTTAGTATTAGTTAAATGCTAGTTAATTAGTTAATTTAGATTAGTTAATCAAATTCCTTTTATCTACATTTTGAGAACCAAACTATAAAACACAAAATGATAAAAATTGGATGCCTAGTTACACTTAACCATACCAACTAACGTCACAAGTGTAATTGGGAAGACAATGATTAACCTTAAGGCTAAATTCACTTCCTAAAGGAATAGTGCATAGAAAACGATAAAGTCCATGGAATTCGACCAGATTATGCATGAACACTTTGTGGTTCGTATGGTTGGACGTAGGGGTACCTTGCCACTCATCAACTGTCTTCTTTTTCCTCAAGCTATTTCTATTCCTAGTACTCTAATTCTTAAAAAAATTTGAAAGATATAGTGCAAGCTTAGTAAATATTTGAATTACAATCATATTACAATTTCAAAACATATGCTTAAGAAAACTAGCCTATGATGGCTTCCTTTTAATGAAGGAGTTTTGGCTACCAATGTATCTAGAGTGTGTACTACTTGGAGTAGACTTGGTATCATTGTAGTTTCTTGTCTCCGTATGCATGATAGATACATTGCTTAGAATGAAGCTTCTAGCTTCTATGGTTTGAATAGAAAGAGGAAAAACAAGTTTGAAAAATTAATTTCTAATCTTGAGAATTTATTTACAATTGACAACAATTTGCATTAGGCTTTTCTAGATATTTTCTGGAAGGATGGTAGGTATGTTTTTCCTTTTAATTTGAAAGTTGTTTATAAGATTATTACAAGGGTGATTTTATTCATAACAAATTCAATAAGGCCTAGAAAATACAATTATCATCACACTTTTGCATGAAGAAAATGAAATATATTTGGAGAGCTCCTACATTTCCTAAAATTCATATTTTTAATGGTATCTTATTCATTAAGATCTTCCTATCAGTACTTGTCTTAAACATATGAGAAATATTTCTCCTTAATGTCCTCTTTGTAGAAGTGAAGACTCATTTTCTCATGTTCTTTCTCAACTGTATTATTGCTCAGCATGCTTGGAAATGAACATCCAAAATTCATAAGTTTCAACCAAGCATTAATGAAGTCATTCTTTGTGATCAACCTACTTTGTCTACTTCATTTCTTTACACTTGAAATTATCTTCAACAACTTGTTCTCTACTCTATTTGAAGGCTTCAGTGTGTAGTTATTTTCTAATAGCAAGAGCATACCTATGACATTTCTTCAAATACCAAATTCTCAAAGATGTTCCTTTTTGCTACAACTTCAAGCAAAAAATATCCCATTGAAAGTTGAATAATTAATTTGTTCTCCACAATATTAATTTTTTTTTGTTTTGAAGACTCAAGGATGAAAAGCTTTCAACTTTTGTTGCTATTTTTTCTTTGTCTTTCATTGATGTATTTTTTGATTTAAAGATAATTTTCTCCTTCTCTTTAGTAAGAAGTGAAAACTCATGAGGATACTTCTGAATAAGGGTAAAGCCTGATCCTTTTCCTACGCCAAAAAAAAAGGTCTTTTAAGATTAGTTGTAAGAATGAAAACCTAAAAAGAAATTTTCAAAACCATTGGGCTTCTTCTTTAGACTCTCTCTTCAATGATCTAATGTACCTTGAATTTTTTTAAATATTATTATTCATTTTTTTGGGATCTAACACCTCTCCCCCTTCCAAAAAAACAAAAAACACTAGTAGAATTAACTACAAGTGATGACCACTCACAGTGAAGGAGAAATTTACACAAACTTATTGGCACTTTTGATTGTTGAAGAACATTAAACATAACTTGGATGCTACATAATGCTCTACCGTGCTAGATGTTGACTAGTGCATAATTTTCCATGAAGCATCTTACTAGTGAAGAGATCAATGTGAAAAGTAAAAATATAATTATAGATATCCACTAAATATTACACTTTTTTTCATGATGTGTAAAGTCATATAAGCATTATTTGTAGATTATTGTGATCCATCATACCACTTCATTCATTGATTTTATAAAAATACATGTTAACAAAACATTGTCTTACAATGAAAGCCCTCTTTAAATTCGAGAGGGATTAGTGATTTTAGGAGTACTACAAAAGTAAAAACCATAGTCCAAGTACTTTTCTTTCATAGTCTAAACCCACAATGTGTTTGAGACATAAATTTATTAAGCAATCCTCCTTAAAAAAGCATAATTAACATCATATATATGCCTAAAATTCCAACCTTGAGTTTTTTCCCAAAAGTGTCAAAGGTATGAAGTAAAGATTAAGATACTAAGGACTTGTCAAATTAATATTATGGAATGATAAATGTGCAATAAAGAATAGTAGTGTTTTAGGAAATTTAAATTAGACTAGGATTTGATAATAGATTTATTAACATTACCCATGATGTTATTTAATTTAACTAAGATGGCTTTCCAATTTATCTATACTTTCAGTTGGTTAGAGCATGCAGCTTTTAGTTTGCAAGTCAATTTTAATTTTGATGGGTATGTTGATCTAACACACTGTTATGTTCAATGAAAGTACTATGAAAGTTATGTATTAGCTCTATGTTTAGTAGAATTTGGTTTTACATTTCTCTGCTAGGCAACACTAATATATAACATGATTTAAATGAGTTGGAAGTAAGGTCATAACTTTAAACTTAATGATAATTATGCTTCATAATATTTCCATAGTTATAAGTATCATAAGTCTTACTAATTACTTTTGAGTCCTCTTACAGTGAATAGTGTCACGATGATCTATTTTGTAACTTAGTATTAGTCATAAGCTATTGTAGATAGTCTATAACAAGTACTATTTTTGGTTCTCGTAAATTATAACATCATATTTGGACTTATTGTTTCTCCAAATTAGGTTTTACTAAGTTAATAAGAATTTCTTGTATTTAAGTGTTGTCACTTTCTTCCTCTAACAATGCTACAACTTTTATACTATTGTAACATCTTATGGCATCCTAGGCTCATGGCACACTTACAATGCCTCTTGGTAAGTTAATATCCTTAGTCTTATGTGGGCTAGATCACTCTAGAGTCATTTAGTGATCCATCACTAAGTTAGTTCAACTGCTCAATAATAATTGATGAACTACTACGTTGATGGCATTTGTCTATTTCACCTCCATAGCCTAACTAGCTACTTCTTTTGTGATTCCTTGATTTGACTCACTATGCTAAATTCCTTCATATCCATGATGCATCAATCTACCTTCTAGAACTAGGCATATCTAGGACATCAACTTCTTACTTCACTTCACTCCTCAAGTACCATTGCTAGTTCTAGGTACTTATTTATTCTTTTTATATTATGTGATCTTTACAAATCATCATCTTTGTAATTTTTTGGCTATTAACAAATGCTTCTTGATTGTTATTTCAATGTTACTTTTCTTCTCCTTGTTTTAAATTATGTGTCTATCTCTCTTATTCATACTTATGAAGTATGAATTTAGGTTTCTTTATACTTTTTAGGTAGTTATGTCTCTTAAAGGTCAAGGGAGGTGTGTTGAACCACAAAAGAATAATAATGTTTAAAAAATTTATCCTAACAACTAATCCTAAAAAACCTCCCCTCTCAGGTAGGAGAAGGATCAAGCCTTATCCTTCTTTAGAAGCACCCTCACAAGTTTTTACTTCTTACAATAGGATTTCTTATAAACAAAAGGAGAAAAATCTCTCTAAAAATAAAAGAATATATCAATCTAAAATAAAGAACAAATAGCAAAAAAAGCTGAAAGCCTTTCATACTTAATCCTCCAAAATAAAAAGAAATTAATACAATTGAAAACAAATTAATTTTTCAGCTTTCACTTGGACCTTTCTTACCTAAAGTTATACCTAAAAAGTGACATCTTTGAGAATCTTGTATTTGACTCTTGAAGAGAGATCATAGTTATGCTATTGCTACTAAAAAATAACTACATACTGAAGCTTCCAAATAGAGGAGAGAATAAGTGGTCAAAAATGATTCCAAATGCAAAGAAAGGAAGTAGATAAAGTAGGTTGATCACCAAGAATGACTTCATTGATGCTTGGTTGAAAGTTATTAAAAGTTTTGAATATCCATTTCCAAGCATGTTAAGCAACAAGATGCTTAAAAAAACATGAGAAAATGAATCTTCACTTCTACAAAGAGGACATTGAGAAGAAACATTTTTCATATGTTTAAGACAAGTGCTAATAGGAAGACCTTGATGAAGAAGACACCAAAAAATACAAATTTTAGGAAATGTAGAAGCTGTTAAAATATCTTTTATTTTTCTCATCCAACAGTTCGATGACAATTGCATTTTCTAGGCCTTATTGAATTTATTATAAATAAAATTATTCTTTGTAATAGTCTCATAAGAAACTTTTGAATTAAAAGGAAAAATAGATCTATTGTCCATCCAAAAAAATATCTGAAAAAGTCTAATGCAAACCACTATCAATTTTAAATAAATTCTCAATATGAGAAATTAATTTTTCAAAATTCTTTTTCCAATTTCTATTCAAACCATAAAGGCTAGCAGCTTCATTTGAAGTAATCCATCTATCATGCATACATAGATACGAAACTATGGTGATACCAAATTTGCTCCAAGTAGTACACAATCTAGATGCATTAGTAGCCCAAGCTCCTTTATTAAAAGGAGGCCACCATGGACTAATTTTTTTAAGTGAATCTTTTGAAAGTATAATATGATTGTAATTTCAATATTTACTAAGCTTGCACCATGTCTTCCAAGTTTGTTAAAGAACTGAAAAACTAGAAATAGAAATGGCTTGACGAAAAGAAGAAAGAAACTTATTAGAAGACAAACTATTATTATTCTTAGTTTTTCCTTGTATAAGTCTATTTCTTAAAAGGAGCATCCCAACATCATCTCTAGTAATGCACTTTGTAATCCATTTTGTAGTAAAACAAAATACCTTGGTTATAATAATTAATGAGGCCAAGTGCTCCATCTTTTTTGCTACTAATGCAAATATCCCAAGCAACTTTAAAAAAAAAATTTCTATGTCGCTTAGTAGAATAAAGAACCTAATAGATAATATAATCAATTCTATCATAAAAATTTTAGAATAAGCCCAATAGCTATAGTAATAAACATGAGTTAATTAAAGCATTTACTTAATAACTAAAACTTTACCAACAAGGATGAGTTTTTTTTTCTTTCCATTTATCAAGCTTCTTTTCAATTTTATCAACCACATAATTCCATAAAATAGTAATATTATGCTCAGAAGAAAAATTTGTTCCTAAAATGCTAAAGATAGAATCTTTTTTAAATATTTTTCAAGGCTTAAAAGTGACCCACTTATAAATATTTCCATTACTATTGAAGAATCATGTTTTGCACAACTCCAATATTAGGGCCACGATGTCAAGTATCCAATATCAGGGCACAACCTCCAATGTCAAGTATTCAATATTAGGGCATAACCTCTAATGTCGAGCTTCCAATATTTCCCCTTTTGTGCTAACCTATAAATACCACACTTGGGTGCACAATTGGGATATAGATTGTTGATAGATTTTAGATAGCTTTTTCATAGATTTTTTATTTCAAGCTTTGTTATTTTTTAGTCCATGCCTATAGTGTGATGTTAAGTGATTGTATGGCATCCTTATTCAAGTGTGACGTACTTGGACGTGTTACATGACCGGCAATAAAGATCAAGATTACTTTCATCATTGCAACATCAAAATAGATTTATTATTGCTTTTAATTATTTAATCATTTACTATTTTCCTTGGTTAATATTTCCATTTATTGCCCTTTATTATTCCTACCATTAAGCAGAATGAGTATGAATAATCACAAGTGCATAAGTGTAATTACATGGTAGCCCAGCAATGTATTGTTTAGTATGCCCAATGACATATGCTTGGTAATCCCAACAGTAGTCACACAAAAGTCCAAGGCATGTGCAGACGATTAGGAATGGATACTCATCGCACATAGGCTAATTTACATTTTACTTTCCATTTTTAATTAGCTTAATTAATCAATCTCTTTATTATCATTAGGAGTAGCTTAGGGCCAAACAACATCAATCATCATATGCCTCACTCTGGACTAAACCATATGTGACAAAGCTACCACTAGTCCAAGTGGGAAGATAGCAAACTGTGATCAAGGCATAATGATTTAGATGCAAAACTAGTCCCATGCACGGAATTTGACTGGATCATGCATGAACACTTGTGATTCATATGCTTAGATGTAGGGGTACCTCATTACTCATCATTAGCACCATTGTCAGGGATGGTGCTAGTTATCTAGATTAGTTATATTATACATGATTGTTGTAAACACATTAATGATATATCTTTTAGAAAATATTAAATCACACACATCATTAACTAACAATCTCTCTCTCACCAAGAGGTGATAATGCATTGTATAGCAAGAACATTCATTGGAGAACTAACAAGATATATGTTGAAGAAAGTTGGAGTGACCAACCTCATGTAGGGGTTTCATATGTTCATGACCACCTTGATGACACTCAAGGACTACATTCACCTAAGGCAAAAAACCCTAGAGGTGATGAAGTAAGTCTTAGACTAGAAGAGGCCTTAAGGCCTAGGACCTCTTCAAAACCTAGGAAAGATAAATCAAGGGACCCTGGGGAATACTATAGGAGCCATGGCAATCCTCCTAGTTCCACATCTTTCTCTTCCTCTTCAACGACTAGTTCTGATGAAGATGAATGTAGATATAAAGACCAAGCTCATCATTGGCATCAAAGTAAAAATAAAAAAAGGAACCAAAACCATGGAAAAAATCAAAGACATCAAAATAAACATAGGAAAAATTATCAAAATCAAATGAATAGAAATAGAAATTTTCATCACAACATGTCTAATGACGATGAACCCTTGTTGGCCACTAGAAGCTTGATGTAAATCATAGAGGTGGTTAATATACCCCACAAGCATCACAGAAAGAGTCACTTACCTAGGCTTAATATAAATAATATTTCTAAATATCTGGGAGGCTACCATTTGGATCCACAACATCATGTACAAGCCTTCTAAGATGCCTGTGCCTTCTACAACATTGAAAGTGGATGGCAAAAGCTTAAGCTCTTTCCTATGAAGCTAATCAATAAAGTCAAAGTATGGTATAGGTCATTGAAACCAAATTCAGTTCAACGGTGGTTCAAATTACTGGAACTCTTCAATGAGAAATACCAAACCTATGTGAGTGTGTCCAACTTGAGGAGATAAATCTAAGGATGGAGACAAGAACAATGTGAACCCTTGGACATGGCCTTAGATAGATATTATTCTTTGCTGAATAGATGCCCAAGCCATGGTTTCTATAAGGAAAAGAAACTTTTCCACATTATACATGGGCTTCATAATGAAATAAGGAAGATCCTTGGGATGTATGCTCCAGGTCAATTATATGAGCTATGAACCCATTAGATCCAAGAGCTAATCAAGCATGTGGCTGTAGCAACAAAAAATGTCAAAGGTTGGAATGGTACACCAAAAGGTCAATGGTCCCACATCCTTGACCCTACATGCACAAAAGGGCCTACTGAGAATAGAGGCAAGGTGCCAAAAATAGTCTTGTCAATCAAACTAGAACTTATGGGTGTTATGACGAAACGAGTGTCAAGGGTTTGCATAGTGTTCGCAATGTCTGTAGTGCACACAGGGGTGAGCATAGTCAAGGGTCACGATGTAAAAAGAGGATGCAAATGTGTGAATTTATGAAAGAAAATAGTGAGAAATTCCACTTGAATGCTAGAATGTGAGTAAAAATGTTAAAAATACATGGAGAATGAGCAAGAGAGAAATTGGCACTACCCCAAGCAAGGGGAGCATAGTTAACTGAAAAAAGAGAGTTGAGAAGGTACGTGATGTATAGATAGGCACAGTAGGGGAGCGTAGTCACAGTCTCAAGGTGTCTATGGTACAAAAATTAACATCTACCATGAAGTTTAAGCCTACCGGGTTGGCCACCATGGTATCCTATGGGCTACAGAGGTCAGCGGTGTACTGGGTGATATCCAACGGTGCTTGGGTGGTGTGCAACAATGTCTACCTGAAATGCTAAGTGTGCTATGAGTTTGCCAAATTCTAAAATGCTAAGTGATTGCTTCAAAATGCCAACCTTGCTTTTGATTTTTCAACCACTAAAACATGAGGTGCTGGGGTATTTATAGGGCTAGGGTTAGCGTGAGTCGCAACTCAATCACCACATGGCAGAGGGGTAGTTGGAACTACACTAGCCCCAACTATGCTTCCACTAAAGAAAATGGTGTTCTGCTAGTGTGCTCCAATGGACCCTATGTCTATGCTACCGATACTATAAATGCAAATGCCAAACAAACCAAAAACTACCTAAAAATAATGCAAAACAATGCAATTTTAGATACTACACTCCAAGACTATGCTATTCACTCTCTCAAGTGGTGTCAAGCGTAGGTGCAATTTAGGGGAAAATGGGGGATGCAAATGAAATACAAATTGCTAATCTTTCTTGTCAAAGAAATGTTGGAGCCAAGATGCTAATCGGAGCTAAGTTCTGGAGGGTTCTAGAGGTAGTTCTTCATGACTATGCTAACTACGCTCTAGAGCATAGTCCAATAGTTAGCCAAATTTTCCAAGAAAATGTGTTCCAGTGTTGACTACGCTTTAGAGCGTAGTACTGGAAATGAGATCATAGCCTTGACACTTAGAAAAATTTGGCAAAAACTAATGTCCTCTTGCATACTACACTCTAGAGCGTAGTTGAGAGCGTAGCCTTAGAAGTTAGAAAATTTGCCAAACTGTTTCTTCCATGCCAAGAAAGCTTGATAGCTTCTAGCTTGACACTTAGGCAAATTTGTAAAACTGGTCATTGGTGTGTAGAGTATGCTGACTGCACTCTAAAGTGTAGTCTCGGTAGGGGAAGTGTAGTCAAGACACTTAGAAAAATTCTGTAGCTGCTATCGACACTTAGAAAAATCTTACAAATCTAGGCTATCTATGTCAACTACACTAACTACGAATTGAAGCATAGTCCCAGTAGTGGAGAGCGTAGTCTCAACACTTAGAAAATATTTGCCAAGTTTTGACACTTAGAAAAATTTGCAATTCAGACTAGGGAGCCCAAATTTGGTGGTCTTTCATTGGCCCCTCTTTGTTGATGTCTAGAAAAGTGGCCCAAGAGACATCGACAAAGAACGCAAAACACCACAGCAAGCTACGCTCCAACATTGCTCATCAATACTCAACCAGATGTCATGTCACCATGCTCAAGAGTGCTAAGCTTAATAGTATGCTAAAGATAAAGGGTATAGGGAATGTATTATGGGATGACAAGGGAATGAAATTGCAAATAGTGTGAAACTGCAAGATGCAACACCAAGGTGGCTGGTTGCTAAGACAATGATCCCTTGTCAAAGTACTTTTGAGAGAGTCAGCATCCATGGTGTCAGAATGGCTTACCCCCGAAATTATGATCTCTCGTTGGAGTGCTTATGAGAAGGCCGATGCAAATTTAGGATTGGACTAGTTGTGAAATTGCAGCTCTACTAATTTTTCCTAGGGACATGTTTCACCCTATTCTTCTTTGCTTTTTCTCTCTTTCTTTTTTGGTTGCGATGAACCTGCTTTGGGTTCTACACATTACGAGATGCTAGCTGCAAGATGTTTTTTGTTAGGTGGGTTGCATGGCACCTAACGGGCTTTGCTTTAGTGCAACCATGTCGCATCTGTAGGATAGGTGTTTGCTCCCTAAGATGAGTTACATTACATCCACTTGGACTTTAACTAGCCCACAAAGGCTCCCCACAAGACAAGTTGCATTTCATCCACTATGGGTTCTATGGTTGACATAAAGAGGATGCCATGTGCATCAAAAGGATTGCAAGCTCGATGATGCAGGGGAAGATAGGAAAATGCAAAGTAAACGGGTAAATGCAAGTAGGCTATAGCCAGGAATGTGCACTCTTGAGTGGCTTGGCTAGTCCAATCATGCACATCAAAGCAATGTGGTGACTTACCGCTACGACAAGATGCATCTCTACACGACTACCTCCAAGGCTTCATCCTACAAACATAATGTAGAGAAAACAAGAAAATAGCTACACAACATGAGATGAGAGTAAACTACTAGATGCGAGTGTACTACAAGTGCCACAAGTGCTAAACCAATTACAAGAGCTTGATGGGCCGTTGTAGGAAAACCAATGCAAGTGTTGAAGTGTGAAAGTTGCAAATGCTCCAGCATCCACATTGGAGGCAAGTACTCAAGTAATGGTAAGAGCCTGATAGAGTAGGCAAGATGATGCAAGCCCTAATGCTACCATTTCTCCAAAGGGTTGTGCTAACGATGAGAACTCTAAGCAACAATGAAGTACCTAAGGCTAATAATGCTATAGGTGTGGCTTGGGGCTAGTAGCGGTGGCGACCATGGCAAGAGCTCCAGAAGATCAAAAAAATGCCCAAGGAAAACTCTGGAAGATTAGAAAAATGCTGAGGGATGATAATGCTACAAATGTTCTAGAGGCCTCTTCTAATGATAGGAAATTTATTCCGAAACTACAATGCTACCACCCCACCCACAAGATGTGGGCAAATGGTGTGGAGTTGGAAGTATTGTCACTCGCTTGTCTGCATAACTATGTGTGTTGAACTGTTAACCCAGTTTCAAGTCCTGGTAGACCATATGCTATGCTAGTTTATAGTCCTAGCAGACCGTGGGCCTAGTTTAAGGTCCTGGCAGACCGTGATATGCGACTTTATAGTCCCAGTAGACTACCATATGCTAGTTTAATGTCATGGTAGACATGCTATGCCATTTTATAATCATAGAAAACTTTGCTATGCTAATTTATAGTCATAATAGACTTTTTTGTGCTAGTTTATAGCCGTAGCAGATTTTGCTATGTAGTTTATAGTTGTAGCAGACTTGTTGTGCCATTTTATAGTCATAGAGAACTATTTTGTACTATTTTTCAGTCATAGCAGACTTGTCTTTGCTAGTTTATAGTCGTAAAGAACTATTGCTTACCTTTCTTTTTCATTGATGAGGTGTTGCATGTTATGCATAGTATAGCTTTAGATATGAATGGTTCATTGGATTGGCAAATTTGTTGCCATCATGATCAATAAGCTTGAATGCTTCATTTCCATATGCCTTGACAACCAAAAAAGGCCCTTCCCAGTTGGTTGAGAATTTGTCCATGGGTTTGCAAATGGCCTTGAGGACTAAGATCCCTTTCTTGATCAGGTGTTGATGCTAATTGTGATAGTATTTCTACCATTATGTTTGTTGGTACCACTTGATTTGACCAAGTGTTTGCATGTGCTCCTCCTCTTTTGAGTCAAGATCCATGATTCTTAACTCATCATTTTGAGTTTCAATGATGAAGATCAAGAGTACACAGAGCAATGGGACCTACAATTCAAGAGGCAAGATGGCTTCAGATCCATAAACCAAACTATATGGTGTCTTACCTATTGTAGTTCTTCATGTTGTGTGGTAGGCCCAGAGTGCATAGATCAACTACTCATGCCATCGTCATTTATTACTGCTAAGCATCTTCTTTAAAATATTGATGATGACTCTATTTGTGGCCTATGCCTTGCCATTCACCTATGGGTAGTAGGGCAATGAAAAGGATTATTTGATTCCAAGGTGTTCACAAAAGGCTTTGGTTTTAACACTACTAAACTATGGTTCGTTGTCTGTGACTATGGTATGGGTAAACTAAAATGAGACACTATGTTTTCAAGTGTGAATTTGTAGACCTACTGTGATGTAGTCTTCCTAAGGAAAATAGCTTCACCCCACTTTGTAAAATACTTAGTGGTGGTTATGATGAAGCTATGCCCTGTGAAGGATGTAGGAATTATCAGTCTTATGACATCTAACCCCCAACATTGGAATGGCCATGTGATTTGCAATGTATGCAACTCAATGGGTGGCACATGCATTAAGCTACAATGACCTTGACATGTGTCACACGTCTTGACCTTGGAGACATAATCACACTCCATGTATGGCCAATAGTAGCCTACACATCTAATTTTTACTGTCATTTCCCTACGTGCTATGTGGCCTTCATAGAGTCCCTTATGGACTTGTTCAACAATCATCTATGCTTCGTTGTTGCTAATGCATGTTAACAGTATACCATCATAGGATCTATCATATAGTGTGCTATCACCCACAATTACATACTGCCATAATCATTTCTGCACTGCATCCTTTTGAGTAGTGGTTAGATGTTGTAGAGGTTCACCTTGTAGAAGGTACGATTTGATGTCTTCATACCATTCTATTGCATGGATCATGCTTATTGTTGCTATAGATGCAATGTTAGTTGTTTGTGTGATAGGTACAATGCAATCTACCACCACATTGGGTAATGCACGAAACATTTCAGGTGCAATGCTTAAGGCTAACATAGCTAATGCATCAGCAATGGCATTTTCATTGCAAGGGATGTGCTAAACATCCGTAGTTGCAAATTGCTTGAGCAAGTGCTTTGCCAAGTAATAATAAGGTTTCAAGTATTGAGCTTTACAAGCATAAACCTCTGTAACCTAGTTGACAACTAGTTGCGAGTCACCTTGGATTGCTAGGTTCTATATTCCTAGGTCATGAGCCACTAAGATACGTCGGAGGAGATCCTCATACTTCGCCATATTGTTGGTGCATGGAAATGCGAAGTGATACACGAACGGTTAGATCTCCCTAGAGGGAAGCATGATTATGGTAGTGGCACTACCCCCTTCAGAGGTTGAAGCACCATTGAAGTGCAAGAGTGCCTCGAAGTTGTTAGGCACTTGGCTTATGCTAGTGGCATGCTCATTCAAAAATTCTAGATCCATCACTGCTTGATCATCGATTGGGGAGGTCATGAGTTGTGTGCCTATTGCTTGACCTTTGGTTGATGCTGGTGAAAAGTAATGTAGGTCAAACTTTGTAGTTATTTCTTTCCAACTTGAAATGTAACTGCTTCATAAATATTCATTGTAATGGCTCGGAGTACATTTCTTTTGCATATGATGTTGACTTGGCTACGAAAAAGATAATGCCTTCACTTATTAAGTGTAAAGACTAAGGCAAGGCAATTCTTTTCCACATCATTATACTTTGCTTCATAGGCAACTAATGCATGGCTTAAGTAGTATACTGGAACCTTTGTACCATCGTATCACTTTTAGCAAAGTAGAGAAGTGATGGATGCATCTAAGGTATCAAGGTAGATGTAAAATGATTTATCTCCTTATGGAGGGTAGACCATTGGAAGTTGAGCGAGTCCCTATGTAAGGTTGTCAAATGCCTCTTAGCATTAACTTGTCCACTCTAAGTGGACCCCCTTTTTGAGCAAGTGTTGCTTGGCTGCAACTTATTAGTTAACCATGCAATAAGCCATCATATGAATTGCAATCTATCTTATAACCCCTATAGCTCCTTAAGGTTGACCGATGGTGCTAAGTTGGTAATGGCCTTAACCTTATCAGGGTCTATGTGTATGCTTTCTTTGAATACTATGAAACCTAGCATGTGACCCATCTTAATGCCGAAGACATATTTCTTAGGATTTAACCTAAGTTCATGCTTCAAAAAATGTTTGAGTACAAGGCCTAGGTCACCTACATGGTTGTGTGATTCTTTGGACTTAACCACTATGTCATCAATGTAATCATTGAGCAGACCTAATAGGTAATCGCTAAAAATGTATATCATGGATCATTAATAGATTTCTCTTATGTTCTTGAGCCCAAAAGGCATCATGATGTAGCAAAATGTACCCCAAGGGGTCATGAAGTTAGTACTAAGCTTGTGCTTTGGGTTAATTTGAATCTGGTTGTACCTTGAGAACCTATCCACAAAGGACAACAAGGCATGACCAATCATAGTATCAACCAATTGATCAATACTAGGCAATGAAAAATTTTCTTTAATGGTCACCTTATTGAGGTCTTGGAAGTCTATGCAAATGCATATACTCCCTTTTTTCTTAGGCAAAACTATGATGTTGGGGACCCAATCTGCATAGTTAATGGTCCAAATGAAACCAGCCTTGTAGAGTTTGGTGATTTCATCATGGACTACCAATGCCACCTTAGGCCTAACCTTGTGAGTTTTTTGCTTGACAAGTTTTATGCTAGGATCAAGGATTATGTTGTGTTGCACTATGTGAGGATCTAGGCTTGGCATGTCTTCATAAGACCATGCAAATGCCTTAATGTTTTGAACATGTTGAGGCTCCAACAAAGAGGTAAGTTTCAATGTTTTTTCCTTGCCACTAGGTATTGCTACAAGGACTTCAACAAGGGGATCCTCAGTGACAACATCACCTGCCTCTAGATCTAGAGCTCTAACTAGATGGTCTGGCTAGTCTAGCAGTGCCTCTATAGATGTTATGTATTCATTGTAGGCTATGGGCTCAAGGTCTAGGAATTGTGGATTGATGCATTGCATGAGATCACCATGGGATCTGATGAGGACCAGAGGCACATAAACATGCTCGTACATAGCCATGTTATGCATGACACCTATAATAATCCTATAAGAACAACCAAAAAAATGTCAAGCTACACCTATCTTAATGAGAGCAATATGCACAGTTAAAGAAAATAATGTAATAAAGATTTCCCCTAAGTATGTAAATGCAATTTTAAAGGCAAGGGATGGATGGGCTAGTTTGAGGCCTTATCCAACCATGGGGTTGCAAGTTTAAGGTCTTAGTGGATTGTTGGATGCTAGTTTAACATTATAGTAGATGGTGATGCATTAGTTTAAGGTCTCAGTAGACCATTAGGTGCTAATTTAATGTCAGGGTGGATGGTGATGCATCAATTTAAGGTCTTAGCTAACCATTATATATGCTAAATGCATCATTGGAGCAAGATTTGGTGCATTGAAAAAGAGTAATTGGCTTGGGCACCCCCTGAGCAACAAGAAAAATTCAAAGTTTTTCTAAGTCCAGAGACAATCAAAAAAATCAAAAGAATTTCTAACTCTAGTGACTACACATCTATCCAACTACACTTGGCACTATTGAGGGTAGTCCTGGGATAGCTAAAAAGTTAAGTGGTCCCTAGGGGTATAAAAGTGCATTTTATCCTTGGTAAATTTGTCATTGTCAAAGGTGAAAATGTGAAGTTTCTAGAGCATAGCACAATTGCAAGAGAATAGTTGCTAGAATGTCATACCAAAGTGGACACTAGCACCCTAGTCTAACCAACATGGATGAGGGAGAGTAAGTTCTGGGACACCTGCTACAGGCATGCATGGAGGAGTGAAGGGCACTACCATCTAGCAGGTACCCTAACTACACTCTACCCCTTTGCCATTTTTTGCACATTCCACTTTTTGTAATTAGGCATTTGGAGCTTGGCACTAGGTTTTGGCTTGTTGGTAGTGCCCTACCCTGGTAGGAGTTATCACCATCATGGCTATTTGGACTCGTCGTGGCTAGGATGCATGCATGGTTGGGCAAGGGTCTGTAAAAAAGGTTTTTACTCATTTATGGTGCAAAGGGTGAGAGATTGGGGTTTTGGCTATAAAGCTAAGGTGTAGCAAGCCACTGCTATAGTTTCTCTATGATTTTTTCATAGATTTTATTATTATCATTTTTTTGGTCCCCTATGCAAGGCAAGGACAAGGGTTTGGCCATGGCCCTAGGGCCACTGCCCGCAAGGTGAGGCACACGGTAGAGGGCTTGCCCACTACCCCCTACCTTTTCCTATCTCCTAATTTTCTTTTGTTATGTCCGAGGCTGGGGTGACAGCATCGACAGCGGCCATGTGTGACTGCCACATGGTGAGGGTGCTACCAGGGACTATCATTTTTACTTTTGGTTAAAATATAAAAAAAACTTTCTTTGAGATTCTTAGGGGTGGCATATGAGCGTTGACGGTGGCTATGATGGCACATCGCAGGGCAAGGATTGCCTAGGGACCATGGAGCCATTAGGCGTTGCACCCTACAACGTGGGTGCTCAGTCATGAGAGACATGTATCTGATAGGGCAATGCTGTAAACAACTATTGATCTTTGATTTTTTCAAAATTTTGAATGATGTTTCAAGGCTACACTCCCTGGGAGCATAGCCAACAATTGGATTTTTTTGTTTTCTTGTTTGTGACTATGCTCTAGAGTGTAAAGCGTAGTCAATAATTCCAGAGTTAGAAAAAATTTTTGATTTATGGACTACGCTTCCAAAGGTAGCTTAGAGTTAGAATTTTTTCTGAAATTTTATGCAAAAAATGTGACTTGAAAAATGTAAATGCTAATGTCATATTGCCAAAAACATGCTTTACCCTAGTGAGTACCAAGCACGTCAAATGTATATGTTGATGTTCTATACCCATGGGGCCAAGAGGACCCTAGGATATTTTTACCACATCACATTAATTTTTTGTTTTGCTAAGTGTAATTTAATGTATTTTTTCCAAAAGGCATCTATTTTATACTAATGCTATGTTTGTTGCCTTGTGGCTGTAGAGTCTTGCTAAAGCCTATCTTAGTCATTGTGGAGCTTATTAGCATTCTTTGCTATGTGAGTGAACTTGTGCCCAACACGCCTACACCAATATGTGGGTGGATCAGTAGGCAATATAGTTCTGGCCTAAAGCATCTAAGTTCCTAGCATTCCTACTACATCACTTTAGTGTGATGATGTGGTCACACTTAGTAGCAGAGGTTGTGAGTGCCATCACCGAGACATTACTACTCGGGGCCAACTAGGACATATTAAGATTTATGTTCGATCAGCCCACGATTAGTGATGACAGAGCAGGTGGTTCATGATGAGGCCCCAAGGGGCACTCGTCCCTTATCTAAGATCTAGGGGATGCCAAAGTTCTCTTGTTATAGCAAGAGCAACACCCTCTTCATTACTCTGCATGTGCATATGATGTTCCAGAATCTGCCTGGAATCATATATTACACCATAGGGTAAGTGCTCTTATGATTTTACATTGTGTTTCTTACTATTGGCCCTTGCTAAGTTTTCTAACCACTAAGTGCTCATGCCTAATGCCAAATTCAATGTTGATGATCAGGGGCTCCATGATAAGAAAGAGACTCTTGCCTTAACCTGCATTACCCTATAGGTGTTCTCCTCTAGTCCAAAATTTTGGAAGGCTGTAATTGTACAAGTGAGAGATGATTTAAAGAATTACTCCAGCTAGTACCCAAAGGCATTCAAGCGGTGCAAGACCTATGGTTAGCTTGATGAGGGGTGGGCTAGTGGTATGCCCAACTTCAAGGAGTCAATTGCACCACCACCTCCATTCTGCACACCGTTTGTTCTGCATCAGTATTTATTGTTTGGATTTTTTGCTTGCTCACATGCACTCATTGATTTGCCCTTGCCTGATTTTGATGTTTTTTTGCCTATGTTGTAGCTACATTTCTTTAGAAGAGGTGATGGTGGTTATCATAGGCCATAGTGAGGCCACCTTCATCATGAAATATAGGGAAGTGGAGGGGGCAAAACATT
The DNA here is from genome assembly GCA_015680685.1 of Gnetum montanum. Taxonomy (NCBI): domain Eukaryota; kingdom Viridiplantae; phylum Streptophyta; class Gnetopsida; order Gnetales; family Gnetaceae; genus Gnetum; species Gnetum montanum. Next base: position 126,961 of record MNCI01033132.1, read on the forward strand.
GGTTGTGCCATCAACCCTCATAGGCATTCACCAGTCGACTCACACATGTCAGGTTGATGGACCTTTTCTTGGCCCTTAGACCAAGTATTCCAGTGGCTGAAATGATCATCATTATAGACTCCTTCAACATCAATGCTCGCTGCTTCATCACCCACATGCATGGAACGAGGGTAATCTTGGATCCCAGTGATGCTTTCTTTGCTAACCTCTTTGGCCTTCCCTCTAATGGCTCATTATTCATTGACAAGGCCAATAGAGAGGTCGACCACAAAGGAGAGATTGAGAAGTGGCTAGGAACCATATGATCTCACAAAGGCATCATGATTAGAGAGGTGCATGTGCTTAAGATCTGGGAGCTCTACCCTCATTTTTGTACCTGTGCCTTTCCAAAGCTGCTCTCCCAAGGAAAAATCCTTAGGGTGGAGTAAGCGTAGGTGATGAGGGAGGGCATGAGGTTCAACTAGGCCTCCTACATTTCCATCAAATTACAAGCAGAGATCACCAAACTTCATTACAACCTCCAGGCAAGGTCTCACGTACACTTTGCATTCTTCGCAACATATCTATGAAGCTTTGTGAAGTTTCTAGTGGTTTGAGATAATAGGCATTGGGTAGTGAAAGATTGTGAGTAGCTGTCTAAGCCTTGGGTCAAGCACTTGTTCACAAGCACTTGCACATAGGAGCCCCCAAAGGGAATTGATGAGTCGTACTCAGTTACAACCAAAGGCCATCTGTGATGGTCATGGTCACATTATTCTCATGATAGTGCGGGTGAGTGTCCCCCAGTTATTATTGGGAACATAAGCAAGGCCAACCATTATATCGTAGAAATGGTGGGATCATCCAAGGCAAAGATCAAGAGGCCAAGCTTGGCAGAGGAGGTTGCCCCTACAATTGGACAGGTGGATACCAAGAAAATCCACCTCAAAATCCCAATATTGCATGTAGATGTTGTAGGTGTATATGTATAGATGCATTTGTTTTATATATATTTTTTGTGTCTACATTTTTAGTGTTTTCTTGTTATGTTATGCTAATGCTATTATGCTATGTTTGTGAGTTAGGCGAGAGGGCTGTTGAAGTAGCGACAATTACAGTAGTAGAGATGACCCCTCAAACTGAGGAGAAGGAAGCACACAAAGAAGAGGAACTGCATGAGGCTACAGAGACCTTCTAGAAGTTTGAGGTAGAGGGGCTATTCCACTCTGATGAGGGTGATTTTTCTAGCCTCTTTAATGGTGTGCAACTGGGAGATCCCCTTGCTCTCACACCTGAGGGCCTACTAAGTAAGTGCTTTACATTGTCATCTGTTGTTGATCTTTTGTTCTTACATCCTTAGCTATTTAGTTATTGCTAAGTATTTTTGTTATGCAGCCTCAAATGTACCTACTAGTGGTCCACTGCCTATGCCTACCTACTGCATGAAGCCATGGGTAGAGACACTAAAGAAGTTTTCCTTCATGGAAAGCATTGTTGAGGATATGGTAGATCACCTATAGTATGCAAATCCCAAGCTCGGTATGCATGTTTTCGTTTTGCTTATGTTTATTTTACCAATTTTATGCTTAATCCATGGCTAATCATTGATTTTCTTGTTGTGTACCAACAGGTTCTAAGCTCCGATGGGATCCAAACCAGGTGGTGAAGGTGGATGTCATCCCTGAGTACCCTTTTGAAGTGGAGCAAGTGCCTCACCATGTGTACGAGGCAACTAGCAAGTGTGTGCTTTCCTATGCAAAAGCATTATGAACCTGCAAGCACTCGAACGAGTAACTGTGGAAATGCATGCACAATCTTCAAGAAAGAGTGGAGAGCTAGAACATGAAGATCGAGGACCTCCAGTCCCAATATGACTTCTTGATGGCTCAAGCATGAGGAGATAGTACCTAGTGGACTATAGAGATCGACTATGTCAGGTACTGGTCAGCCAGCTGGGGCAATAACAAAGCCACCTGGGAGATCATTGAGTGGAGGCTACAGATGGATCTTCTTGCCCAAAAAAGTCAAGATTGGAAAAGATCACAAACACCACTATAAGTGTGAGTGAGACGCATATCTACAACAACTCAAGGAAGAGTTCATCAAAGCTTGCTGCCTTGAGATGTTCATTAGGAAAATTGGTAGGAGTTAGGCCTTTGAGATATTCACTTGCCACACAATGGTTAGTGGTTTCCTAGAGCGAGAGATTATCATGCCCTCAAGGGAGACTTCATCTACCACCTTTTCTATGTAGCTACCCCCATGGACCACCATGGACAAGGACAAGAACCTTGCAGGTGTTGACTTTGGCCAAGAGGACTAGATGCAGCTATCAGAGGCTGAGATCCTCTGATGCTTGGAGGAGGGCCTTAATAACCTACCTCTAGACATGGTCAATGTGGGACCCTCTCAAGTTAGTTCTTTATGTTGTTTTTATGTCTTTTCTGTTAGATTGCGTATTGCATTCTTACTCATAGACTTTTGTTTTATCATTGTTGTTGTTGATAGGCACCAAATGATGCTACAAGCCCCAATGGCATGATGGAAGAAGAGGAGCCTCCACCCCCACCTAGCACCACTAGTTAAGTAAATCCTAATGTAACCCTGTCATTGAGCATTTTTTGTATTTTTGTGCATTTTTGTTGTATAATGCGAATGGTCATGCTATTATTGTTATTTTTTATGAGATGCAATGATACTTTTGCTATATGAAGTGTATGATGAGTAGGCTCTTGTATTTATTCACTATGTGTTTGATGTTAATGATGCGATGAGTTGTTGTGATTGGGCTATAGCGATTGCCAGTTTTAGGCCATTTCAGGCAATGCACATAGATAGCGTTTTGATAATTTCAGGCCATTCTAGGCCCTAGTGATAGTTTAAGGCCATTTTGAACCATGTGATAATAGAAAGGTTTTGCCAATTTTGGGCCATGACAGGCCATGCAATGCTAGTTTATGGCCCTAGCAGGCCATGCTAGTAGTTTTAGGTCATTCCAAGCCATGCAATGAAGGGAGATCTGATTGCCAGTTTTAGGCCTCGATGGGCCGTATGTTAGTTTAAGGTAGTTTTGGGCCATGTTTTGAAGGGAAAAAGATTGCTAGTTTTAGGCCTTGGCAGGCCATAGTATTTTGCAATTTTTGAATTTTATGATTTTTTATGCATTTTTCTATTTTTACGTGTAAACTATCTACTAAAAAGTAAACAAGCAAAAATGTAAATGCATAATAAGGTAAACAATGTAGAAATGCAAACAATCAAGCTAACATAAAATGTAAACAAAATGCAAACAAGCAAAATATGCAGAAGTGGGGCAGGCAAGCACCTAGCACCTATTGGACCAAGGGGATACCTTAGTTGTGCAGTTGCTTCCTAATCTGGTGTGGGTTAAGGGGCACGTAGGGTCTAGATGGTACGATGCAGTACTCGCCTAGACCTTCGTCAGCTATGTCAAAGGGAAGTTCCACCCACAAAGCATCCTCTAGAAGGCTAGGGGCTTCCGTTGGCTCCTCAGGTTGGTCTACCTCACATGTTTCACATTTGTACTTCATGGGAGGTGTGTCATTGGGGAACTCCACCTCTAACCCTTGTTCAATGTTAATGTTGCTAACGATCAAAGGGGAAACATTATCATCATAGATGATAACCTCCCCACCTTTGTATGGAAGGTAGATTTCCTGATGGATAGGGGAGGAGATCACCCGCAGCTAGGATAACCAAGGCCTACCCTTGAAACCTGGCATCTCCTCAACTACAATGAATTCAGCAGTGGTGGGGAATTACTCCCCTACCACGAAGGCTATTATGACTATTCCCCTTACAACGACACATGACTTCAAGCATGTTTTCTTTGTTGGTTTCATTTGGTTGGCAAGACCAAGCTTGTCGATGACAATGTATGGAATGATATTTCTTGCCGCCCTGTTGTCAACATGCACCCTGTAGATTTTGCATTGCCCCACGTGGATTATGATGAACATCAACGCAGTAATGACTTGACCCTTCTTAGGATCTACCTTGATCGTCTCATTGTGAAATGCCAATGGCGTTGAACTCGATTCCTATGAGGGAGGAGGCAACATCACAGCATGGATGGATTGTTCATCTGCTGGGATGTCCTCCATGACATGGATAGAGGTCAACATGCAGACTAATGCTTCATAGTGGGTGGAGGAGGTCATTATTAGGTCATACATGCTTAATGTTATATTTTTCTATTTCAAAGCGTACTTAACCTGAGCCAATGCATCAAGGAAGTTCTTTCCTCCATTTTTTGCTTTTTTGTTGACCTTCATCTCCTCCATGTAGCCCAAGAGACGAATCTCTCATGGGGGGATTTGGGCTTTGCTTGCCTTGGAGCCTCAGTGCTCCATTATTGGTTACTTGTTATGGGAGCCTCAGTGCTCCATTGTTGGTTGCTTGTTGTGAGAGCCTCTTTGGTTGGCTAGGCCATTAGGATAGAGGACAAGGGGATGGGCTTTAGTAGACCTAGTGTCCTTTGCTCTCAATTTTTCCTAAGCATTTAATTAGTGAGGCACTCGTTGGGCCTCCAGGTTGCCATCGCAATTGCTTGTTAGTGTTGGTTGTAGGATGGGGCCCTGGGCGAACAAGGACTGATGCATTTCCCACCACCAAACTCCAAATAGGTGGAGAATCTACACATTGCAACACCCTTACGATGAAGGGTGATTGGGCTATTGCTACTACAATGTGCTACAGGGCCTTGACCACACAGGATGTTATGGGTGCCCAAGGTGATGCCCTAATAACAAAGGGGATCCTCAAACTGTTTGAGGATGACAAGGTCCCAATGTTATCAAAGGGTGCATGAACCACGAATGGTTCTTGCACTAAGTCTGCATCATCACTAATGTTGATAGCATTGATGATGTACCCTATACCGCCTACATTGAGAGGGTCCTTGTAAACCCGGTTTTGGGGGCACACTAGGTTGGTTGCATTAAGGACCAACTCACCTTTGTTAATCATGCATTGTATATTTTCCTGCAAAGCTATGCAAAAGTTTGTATTGTGACCTTGCAATTGGTGATATTGGCAAAACTGGTCCAACCTAAAATGCTTAGGGACTAGAGGCTCGTTAGGCAATGTGGCTAAAGGATTCTTAAGGAGCTCGCAATATTAGTCATGTCACTTGCAAGTGTCCTCAAAAATCTACTTATACTAGATACATCTAGCATGAAGTAGTTGGTCCAAAAGCTCCAACCACTTAATGGGCAATGATGTGTACTTCGAGCAATCCTTATGCTCGAAGTTGGGCCTTGTGGCAGCTAGTGCCATAGCCACCGACGATGCAGGCTAGTTGTTTGCCGCTATGCTAGAGCCAGCCACCTTGTTGTTATTGGTCGAGGCCTTAGGTGGCTTGGCCATTGGTTAGCCACCATTACGATGGTTGTAGTTGCCTATTTGCCTTTGTCCTTATCTTTTTCTTTCTTTGCATGTATGTTTTTGTAGGCCATGTAGGCCAGATCCTTCCTAGCCTCCACCACATCCTAAATGCTCTTAGTTTGAGCAAACACTTGGCTTAAGGACTACAAGGCAAGGTGATATAATTTTTTAACTTAATGAAGTCATTCACTGCACCTTTGAAAATGGCCAACAGGTGCGTTTCCATGATGGTCTCACAAATCTTATTAAGCGATGCGCTCCAACGTTAAATGAATTTTTGCATGGGCTCTAAGTAACCCTACTTCACTTGTATCAACTGGTCCAGGGTCACCTCAAGCTTCAAGTTGTAATTGAAGCGCGTGACGAATTGGGTGAGCAATTTCTCCAAAGAAGTGATGGAGGCCTTGGGGAGCACATGATACCAATCTAGTGCCTTGCCTATTAAGGACATGGCAAACACACGGATGATTGCATGTGGCCATCCTTGCAATAGGAGGCATTTTGACTGGAAGGTCACTAGATGGATGCTAGGGTCCCCTTCACCATTGTACTTAGTAAATTGGGATAGTGGGACCCTAGTAGGCAATGCCAGTGGTGGAACTATAGGACTAATTGGATCATCCTAGTAAAATTCTATCACATGGATGGTTTTAGAGGATGCGGCCTTGAGCTGCTTAACCTCTTCGATGAGGCTTTGGATCAATTGGAATGCTTGATCCAAGCTAGGTGTGGTTGTGGCAAGCTATGTCGATTATGGTGCCCGCTATGCTGTTTGGGTGGCCCATGACCTGATTTCGGGTTGTGTGACCACACGCGATGCTTGTTGTATGGGATGTGCCACAGACATAGACCTTGGCCTCCACCATGTGTTTGTGGGTTGGGCCATTGCGAAGGATGCCAACATGATAGGTGGCAGGACAAATGATGCCCGAGTCGTATGCAGTTGAGACATGATAGGCGGTGGGGCAAATGACGCCTGAGCTATATGCGACTGAGACATGTGCACGATGTGCACATAAGGTTGCATAGGCACAATATTCAAAGGCATAGAAGGCTACACAGGTTGAACAAGCTAGGCAGGCTACGAAGACTACATAAGTCGCGAAGTTATGACAAAAGGCATGCCAACAGGAAAGCTAAAAGGAAGCGAAACCTCTTGGTGCGTTTGTTGTGTTTGGTGGGTTGCCACCACAGGCGTGAACCTAGGCAATGATATCTGGTTGAAAATGGAGACGCGAAACCATAGGTTGTTTGCTAGAACTAGGCATGGAGTGAGTTGTCATGCTTAGATCGAGCTTTAAACTCATCCAGATCCTCCTGCAGGGGCTCCTCATAGTCAGTCCCTACCTCACAAACCATGTTTCAGATGAGATTGTCCAGCATCCATTGGTAGGCCTCCATGAGTAGAATAAAGTCAAAATCGGAAGGGAACCACTCCCTCCTATTTTAAGACATAAGCTCAAAACTACGTTTGGCTTCCATTTCTTGGCAGTCTACATACAAACCTACCTAGAGCTTTGCATAAATGAAGTTATATTGCTCATCATTAAGCACCATGAAGTTAGGAGGTAGGTTGCGCTACCTAAGAGATTACCTCTCTACTTGGATAGGAGCCCCAGCCCTAAGAAGGTCAATCACAATTTCCTGCTGAATGGACCTGATAATAACTATGCTCGAGGTGGAGGTTGAGGGTTGTTCAAGGTTCATGATGCAAAGGGGAAATGCAAAGAGTCACTATTTGCAAAAGCTAAATAAAATGACTAAGTGCAAGAACACAAAAAAAAATGGCTAAGTATAAAATTGCTAAAAAAATGGCCAAGTGTAAAAGGGCAAAACAATGACTAAGTATAAAAATGCAAAAAAAAACAACTAACTCTGGAATGCAAAGAAAAAATGACTAACTACAAGTTGCTGAAAAATGACTAACTTTAGGACTACGCTCACTACGCTGAAGCCAACTACGCTCTGTCAAGCACCTAGAATTTGGTTAAGTGTAAAGCATGTGCTCTAGTGTTATCAGGCAGGGTTACAGGGGAACCAACTATGGGGTCCAGTCTACACCAACGATGCAGAGAGCACGTAAGGCAACAACCAAGGGATAGGCCAAAGAAAGAAATGGTGAAGGCCCTCTTTCTAGCATCAGAAAACTATAGCAATCAAAAACATCAAAGGTTGGAATGGTACACCAAGAGGTTCGCAATCGCGCAACCTTGACCCTGCATCCACACGAGGGCTTGCTGGGAACAGAGGCAGGGTGCCCAAAATAGTCTTGTCAATCAAATTGGGACTTATGGATGTTACAATGAAACAAGTTTCAAGGGTTTGCACAGTGTTCGCAATGTCCGCAATGCCTATAGGGGTGAGCATAGTCAAGGGTCACAATGCAAAATGAGGGTGCAACGTGCAAATTTATGGAAGAAAATAGCAAGAAATGCCAATTGAATGCTAGAATGCAAGTAAAAATGCTAAAAATGCACAAAGAATGAGCAAGAGAGAAATTGGCACCACCCCAAATGGGGGGAGCATAGTTAACTACAAAGAGAGTTGAGGAGATACGTGGTGTATAGATAGGTGAAGTAGCCGAGTGTAGTCATAGTCTTAGGGTGTCCAGGCTACAAAAACTGATGTTCACCATAAAGTCTGAGCTTGCCGGGTTAGCCATCATGATGTCCTATAGGTTGTGAAGGTCAGTGGTGTGCTGGGCGATGTCCAGGAGTGCTACGATGATGTGCAACAATGTCTACCTGAAACGCTAAGTGTGCTCTGAGTTTGCCAAATGCCAAAATGCCAAGTGATTGCTTCAAAATGCCAACCTTGCTTTTGATTTTCCAACCCCTAAAACGTGAAGCACTAGGGTATTTATAAGGCTAGGATTAGCATGAGTTGTGGATCAAGCACCACTTGGCAAAGGGTTAGTTGGGACTACACTAGCCCCAACTACACTCTCACTGAAGAAAATGGTGTTCTGCTAGTGTGCTCCAATGGACCTTATGAGCCTACCATTTTATGACTACGCTACCAAGATTGCAAATGCAAATGCCAAACAAACCACAAAATACCTAAAAATAATGCAAAATAGTGTAGTTTTGGAGACTACACTCTAGGACGACGTTGTTCACGCTCTCTCGAGAGGTGTCAAGTGTAGGTCCAATTTAGGGGCAAATGGAGGATATAAATGAAATACAAATTGTTGATCTTGCTTGTCGAAGAAATGTTGGAGCTGAGATACTAGTCAATGTTGAGTTTTGAAGGCTCCTGGAGATAGTTCTACATGAACAGTTAGCCAAATTTTGCAAAAAAATGTGTTTTAATGCTAACTACGCTGACTATGCTCTAGAGCATAGTCTTGACAATGAGAGCATAGCCTTGACATTTAGAAAAATCTGGCAGAAACTAATATCCTTGTGCAAACTACGCTAACTATGCTTTGGAGCGTAGTTGGGAGTGTAGCCTTAGAAGTTAGAAAATTTGTCAAACTATTTCTTCCATGCCAAGCAAGCTTGACAGCTTCTGGCTTGACACTCAGGCAAATTTGTGAAGCTAGTCATTAATGTGCAGACTACACTAACTATGCTCTGAAGCATAGTCTTGGTAGGGGGAGCATAGTTAGGACACTTAGAAAAATTCTGTAACTAGTTTTAACACTTAGAAAAATCTTACAAATCTAGGTTGTCTGTGTCAACTACGCTAACTATGCTCTAGAGTGTAGTCCTAGTAGTGGGGAGCATAGTCTCAACACTTAAAAAAAAATTTGCCAAGTTTTAACACTTAGACAAATTTGTAGTTGAGACTCGGGAGCTTGGATTTGGTGGTGTTTCAATGGTGAAAGAAGAAGAGCTATATGCAAATGGGAGAATGTTGAGAAATATCACTGGGACCCAACTCTTCAAAAGGAAAAGGTCCGTATCTATGGTAAGGAGAAAGAGGCCACTCTCGATAAGGTGATTCCGCAACAAACCTTGTTAATACAGAAGTCTATCAACGAACTTGAAGCAAAGTTTGATAGGATGTTAAAGTGGATAAATGAAAAAGTTACAACTTTCGTAGAAATTGTAAAGGAGAAGATAACACAAGGCAATCACAATAAATGGAAGAAGAAGAACTAAGAAATAGCTAGGAACATTTATCGGCAAATAAGGGAAATGGCTAAAGAAAGCAAGGCTATAAACTCTAGCATGGATGAAGATAAGGGATGTGATGAAGATGAGGGATGTGACATTTCCATACATGACCATCCAAAGGGTCATTGCCCAATCATGTCACATTTACATGAGTATTGGGCTTTCGCATTAAATCTCAAATTCATACAAAAGCACATGCCCAGGAAATTTCTTTTTTCACACGGTAATTATTGACAATTCCACAACCAATCGTACTATCCTAGGAAGACTTATTACCATCCTCAACACTATCATCAACAATAGTGGCAAAACCCATAGTCGTGGGGGAAGCCATCACCAAACCAACCATACCTTTACTACTAGCCGAAACTGTATGGATATTATGTTCAACACCCTATTCCTCCAACTAATTCTATGTCCTCTACTTCAAATCGCTACTATCACTCTCCCAAGTACTCCTTAAGAATCACCATCTCACACCTCCTATCCTTCATCCTATCCTCAATATTCTCATACCCCACCTCATCACATGCCACCACCAACAACACAGGAAGGTTCAACACCACAACATCAACAAATGAATGCCACTTATGCTGCAAATGTGTATAGACATGCTAATACTAGTAGGTTACAAAGGATCTTTATTGTGCATCATTTAACCTTTCTGTCAACTGCAATCTTTAGCAAAATCAACAACACACATATAGTGGAGATGGTCTTCTTGATTTGGTATAGGACATACTTTGGTAGATGTTCTGTTGATTTGGAGAAGGCTTCCCATTCGATCACCTTAGCTTTAACAACTACTTGCTTCTCATATGGAGTAATTTTAAACTTGCTAGGCACTTTGGAAGTGATTGGAGAATCTGAGTAAATCACACTATCATCACTGGACTTGTCATCTTCAGAGAGGAGGGCAAGATGTTTAAGACAAAAGTCTAGATCACAATCCTCGTCCTCATCATCTCCTAAATGTCCCTAACTTGTGGTAGCTTGTTCACTTGCAACAAAAGGATTAATAAAACTATTAACAGTGGATGCTAACACACCTAAGGCAGCGGAGTAGATTTCTTCTTCATCCTTGTTCAGAAAATACTCTAGTTCTTCCAGGTCTTCAATGCCCCAATCTTCAGCATCATCATTAGCATCATGTCCTCATGCCATTAGCATCATTTTCATAGGAGGGACTTCATCCGTGTCTTCGTCTTCATTATCTTCGTCTTCATTATTGTCATCAGATGATGAGATGATAAGTCATCATCGAAGAAGATTTCTTCTTCATCCTTGTTCAGAAAATACTCTAGTTCTTCCAAGTCTTCAATGCCCCAATCTTCAGCATCATCATTAGCATCATGTCCTCATGCCATTAGCATCATTTTCAGGAGGGACTTCATCCGTGTCTTCGTCTTCATTATTGTCATCAGATGATGAGATGATAAGTCATCATCGAAGAACTCGAGGCAATACATCTTTTCACCTTGCAACAAACAAGTTTCCAGGTCTTCTTGGGTCTCAATTAGTTCCCATTCTTTGCCATAATTGGAGAAAAAAGACTTGATTTTTGGCAGCGTTCGATGTTTGCGGTGACATTCGTAGGCATAACGTCCTCGTTCCTTGCAACTATAGCAGCACACATTTTTCTTATTGCCTTGCTTGCGTCGCTTACTAAATTTGTCATTGAAATCGACGAGGTTGCCTTCGAACTCGAAAGGTTCGCCAACAACATCTTCTAGGGGGTTGAGGTCTTCATCCTTTTCTTGATCTTTGTTTTTCACCCACCAAGCCAAATACATTATCAATATTTTGGCATGTTTCAGCAGACAGCAAGATTTTATGCAGGCTGAGATTGTAACAGGCCTGTTGGAGTTCTGTTCTGACCATATGACTAACATCAACAAAATAGGTTGTAGACAAATTAATATTAGAAGCTAAAGCATTATGTAAGGAGCCCAAATAAATATAGTTGGTAAGTGAAACTCTGTGGAGCACCAGGCAATAAATATCTTTGGCATATTCTGCCCTATATTGCTCAAATTCTTCTACCCGGTACAACTTTCTTTAACTTAACAGCAACTTATCTTGGGTCTTCAAATTGTTGGACACCTCAATTGTGAACGCTGTTAGCAAGGTAATGAATAATCCTTGATACCCGCTGTCCAGTACTTGCTGTTTGGAGGCTTGATCAGCATTCTACCACCAATGACGAATTCAAACTATACTTCTTGTCATTCTTAAAGTGATAGCAGTTTTATCATCTACTTTGAAAGAATTAGCAGTAATTCTGAGATGTTCAATCCAGTTCTGTATAGCATGCACAATATCCCTAGGTGGGACATAGTCAATATCTAATATTGGCGCTGATTTGGAAGGTAAATTGAAATATGCGCTGTATGATGGAGGAGGCCTTCTAAGATGCTCAAGGTAGGCCATCATGACTTGGCCTTAACAACCTTTTTCTTCTTCACTTTCAGTAAAACAATACAAATTGGCAATGGTGTCCAAGAAATTAAGCAAAAAAGAGGTCAAACATTCAAATCAAGTACCTTCATATTCTATCTAATTTTAGCAAAGTTTTTCATTAGCTAGCGTGATGGTCAGCGTTCGCAGAGTGATGGTCACACATATTTCATGACATCAAATATAACTCAAGGCCTTTGCTGCCTCGTGGTAAAATTAAGCACGTAGGGAAAATACATTAGATATTTAAAAATGGCTTAACCCTAGCTCCAGGGTGCAACCATGCAAACTAGCCCTATGCCCAGGTAAAACATGATTGAAACACAAGACCAAACCCACCAAAAATAGAAAAGATTTGAAACCTATTCAAAGAAAACTCAAATGATTTTCTCTTTACAAAAGGAAATATGTTGAGATTGTTCAATATATAATGCTTAACCCCAGCTAAATTTTAGAACACGATATATAACCATATAAGACGATAACATTAACATCAAACCATTGGGAGGAAAAGAAAGAGTTTTAACATTTGGTTGTCTTAAAAATCATGACAACCACAACCCATTGAGCTAGGTGGCAATTTGGAATCAGAATCAAAAACCCAGAGTTTTGAAAAAAAAAAAAAAGATAAAATTTTAAAGCATAGAGCTTAACGAAAAACTTCATTTTTTGCAGCTCCGTTGCACTGCAATGATCTAATTGAGCTTATGCAAGAAAACCAAAGAAACTCATATTCTTCAATTCTCATTGCATCCAAAAATGAATTCACAACAAACGTTGCAATACGCTCTGACACCAAGCGTGCAAGTTTTCATCTCAAAAAAACATGACAGCCAGAGACCTGAAGTGCATAGACTTGATAGCAATGTCCATCTACATAAATCATTATCATCCCACAAATTCAAGCGTCGGCCCCATGAATCACCTACAGCAAAATTCACCCAAAAAGTCACACACTGATAACTGGGCACTGATCCCAAAAAATTGTGAAACAAATGCATTTCATTGACGAATAAAATTGTTTTCAACAACAAAATCAACCCAGTTTTTCAAAATGCTGTTCCATTGTGCATACAGCTATAAGCAAATAAAGGAGGAATTAAATTATAATAATAAAGCAAGAAGAATGAAATAAATTATCGATAAAACAGCATTCCAAAACTAATCGCTACAATCTTCACAGTATTAAAGATACATTTAACTATAAATAAAAGATGTTTCAAACTATTTATTAACAAACTCTCCTCCCAATTTTAAACATAGAAAATAATAACTTCATAGCTACTTGTTAATTATCAAGTTACTAATACCTACGAAAAATTACTGAGCCAACTTGGCAATTAGCACATATGAATAGTAATAGAACTCGGACCATCTCACTACCTTCAGAATCATGATGCCATCAAATCTGGGGTTTCAGCTTCAACGGCCAACAAGGTTGTATGAACTTTGTGCAACCAGTTGTCAAGCCTGTCTCTTAAGGATTTGATCTGAGATATACCCAACACTCTAGGCTGCACCCATGATACATGGACCGTAGAATCAACTTGGTCTATCACACCTTCAATCAAGTGAACCTGGGAATGATTGATTCGTATACAAGTCAATAAAATGAAATAAACGCACCACTTCAAATTAATAAACTAATGATTCACCCGAGTAAATTTGTTGACGTCAAATTAAGAAAATTTGTGACACATTGCAGTAATAGCCACTACAATAACAATGGCAAACACAAACCAATTTCATTATAATAACCATCGAACCAGCATTCACATAGGCAATATTTTATATAATATGAATACATCTTTTAAATTAGAATATTTCAGCATGAGCCTGGTACACAAATTTACAATGAGATGTAACCTTGTCTACAGCTTGGCATAAAGAATAGCATAAAGATAGATCTAGCCCTATCCAAACAAATGCAATATATATCTGCCTTCCAGATCCACCACCTAAATATAATTAATATCTAAAATGTTGCAATAAATCATAATAGCCAAATTTTAAAAATTTAAATGTAAATATAACAAAACCGCATTTGCAACCTGACAATTGAAACTTCATATTACAAAGCTAAAAATGACTTTAATACATACAGAAAGGCTTTTCATAAGAAGATATTCAACATCTTCGACCGATAGTTTGGTTTTCTCAGCTATAACGCTCAGTGGAACTGTCCTATCCTCTGAAGGACGGCTACAAAAATAAAAAGTTATTGATAATATTAAAATTTTGTTTAAAAAAATCAACAATAGAAAGCATAGTAAAAAAAATTTTGAAAACCCCTCAAGACCTAAAGTTTCATGTATCCACTAACATCTAATTGCTTTGGTTCAATAAACAACAAAACAAGTCTATCAAATACTCAACTGACCTGAATATAATTTCCATTAAACATAAAATATTTATCTTTTCCAGCAATTTCTTCTCATTCTCCACTAGGGCCGGTTGGGCATTAAGAGCAGCCCTATGTGCAAGGCAGAGTTCTTGATAACGATCCAGATCTCCAGCATTAAAGGCCTGTAGGATGTAGTACAACCATTCCACGCTAGTACCCAAAAGACTTTTTATCTGCACATATCACAGACAGCTGTCATGTACTGCTTGATATTGTTCCTCACATTACAAATGCAGTCAGTCTAGAAACAATAACAATACAAATTCCACACAAAACAAATGAATATGAATTTGCAATTCCCAGATGCATATCTAAGGGAATAGCATAAATCAAAACTTCTAGAGGCAAAAAACATTCAACTGCTTTTCTCCTTAAGAGTTAAATAAACGTGCAGAATTACGTAAATTGAAATTGAAAAATGTCGTCTTACAATTGGATGTGCCAAAAGTTCTCCAAAATTATATATATTATCTCCAAGCAATGCAGCAAGAGACAAATCAAATGCTAAGTCCTGCATAAAGCCATCAAAATTGCTCTTACAACACAAACTCTGTACATAAGATCCCATAAATTGGCTCATTCAATCAGTAGCATAATCACAGCTTTTGAATTACTACATGTTTACATGAAAGCAATGGATGTAATTATCAAAAGCAAATATTGTACAATGTTACAATTGCAATCAGCAATTCATGAAACCCAAAAAATTAAAATTAAAAAAATGTTCCATATGATTCAGTCTCCTACATGCAAATAACTTACATTAGATCTATTTATAATTTTATAGATTTTGTAAGTAATCAGCCAAGCTCTTTTAAATCCAGATTAAGAGATTAAATCAATTGTTTTAAGTAGGCATGGAACATGCACACATAGATGCCAGGACACCACTCATGATAGGATGGAGATGGCTAAGAGCCATTAGGTTTAAGAGGGGTAGAAAGTTAATATCAGAAGGTTGTCTCTAAGATTGGAAATAACTTAACTTTGAATCAGAAATACAACGTTGAAAGTTCACAATATGCAATCAAATAACAACCAACACATTTGATTTCCAAATTTTACAAATAAAATATCAGTTAGAATTTGGATCTGTGACTTAAACTCTTTGCCCTTGCTAAAAAGGGTTATCACCCGAAGGCTTAATGCTCATCCTGCCAAACAGAATCCAAAGAGGCCTGGTAGATGAGGGAAAACCTAACCTCTTGTTAAGTGGCTGCACCTAGGCTTGAACACAGGTCTTACTACCTGAGAAACAAGCACCTTTCCATCACTCCAAATGATGGCCACTACTCTTTGTCATTGCTAAGGTTTCCATGATTGCAACTTTTATATGCTACAAAACTTACAACATATATTATAATTTCCATTCCCAAAACAGAAATAAAATAGTATCTTCTGAAAATATAAACACCTACCAACTTGAATGGTTCTGAGAGGTTCTCCACAGTAGTATATGCCAAAAAGAGAAGTGTACTTTTATAAAACTCTGCAAACTCTTGCCTTGACTTATGGTACTGGGATGATACCCAATGAAAGCTTGCATAAACAGAAGGATCGATATCAGTCATACTATCAAGGGTAGATTTTCCATCATCTAACATCTTCTTACACTCTTTTGGCTCCCCTTGCTGGAGCTTGAAAGATGCTATCTGCATTCTACAATAAAGGATAGGTTCTTCAACTCGTGTTCCTTTAGTGGCACGGAGCTTTTCTATTACCCCATCCAAAAAACTTATGGCAGCCTCTCTTTCAGAATAGTGGCGTGAAACAATAACAGCAAAATGCGAAAGCTTTAAATAATTGATCTTCGTCTCAAAATCTGTTATAAAATTGTGATAAAGCTGGATGAGAGCATCACTCCCCTGCATGTTCAAACCAAAATCCAGAAAAATATGCTTAGTTGCACCATTGTCCAAATTCTAAAACACACTTAAGTATATTAAGCAATAGGAAGTAAATAATTATAAAACGTAATGCAAAATACAAAACTGACCTTGACATTTATGTCTCATCTCACAGAAGCCACTTATGAAAATTATGATGATAATTAATAAAATAAAGAGCACGTACGGAATAGACACATGAATAGAAAAGTTTCACTGAATAAAGGTATGATGAGATACAATGATTATATATGCCGTTACAGACAAATTATAAACGGACCAACAGGTTAACTTTTGCTCTTAAATTCTGTATAAGTATCCTCCAGATCTTCCACTGGGGATACACCTGTTCATGGGTCATTGTTCGTGGTTTTACGGTAGGGGATAAACTGTTCCAGTGGTTAATATAGGAAATTTTTTGACAGGCCTTACAGCAAAATCCATTCAATGTTCAAAAGTTACCAAAATTTGGATTATGCGGTTTTCTATCAAAAAAATTGTGCCAACAAATAGCATCAACAACCTTAGAAAACATTTAGATCAATATGTAAATGTAAAACCAGCCATGATCTTTTAGTCATTTAAGAACTTGTTTCTCTTTCAAAATCATTATATCAATCAGGTGGCAGCTCCCCTGTGCTCAATTCTTAATGCATATGAATGTAAAATCATCATCATCATCCTTGCCTTGTCTCAACAAAATAGGGTTGGCTACATAAGTTCTTTTTGGCCATTTGCCTCTATGAAGAGCTAGATCTTTGTTTATTTACATAAGTTCTTTTTGGCCATTTGCCTCTATGAAGAGCTAGATCTTTGTTTATTTGCATATGAATGGAGAATATAAGCAGAAAAAAGAAAAGTGGGCCCCCAAAAAATAACATTTTAGAATAAATTTACATTGTGATATTGACAACACTATATCAAAAGGTTTAGCATGACACAATTTTCATTACCAACGCATTTATACCAACTCTTAGATAAGGCTTTATAACTTTAACGAAAATGATACCAAAGTTTTCAGAACTAACACTAACACTAACACTTCAAGCGTTACAAATACATGACTGCATTTGGATACAAGATTCAAATGTAAAATTCCTACTGAGATAACCCAATTGTTGGCTTGCTGCCTTAAATTTAAGGGGTTTTAAAAATCCATACTGCATACAATGTTCTTTATCTTCTGTAATTACTAGCATTATAAACAAAACTAAAAACATTCTCCAATAAGAACTTCAAACCGCATGCTATACTTTGGCACACCCGCATCTCAAAAAAATGGAACTTCCAACCAACGAGTAAAAAGCCCACAAATTAAAGAAAAAGAAAAAAAGATTGACGACATGGAGAAGTCAAGGGCTGAATTTAAATAACTCGACTTCATGAAAACTTAAGCGTCAAAAAACAGCATTAAAATTCTAATTGTCATATATAACTGCCTCTCAATGTACGGCTTCATATTTATTTGTCCGTAATCAATGACACCAACATATTCTTGCATGAGGATTAAAGCTAGTCTTTTCTTTCCATAACAATAACCTGAAAGAAACACGAACGAATCTATTTACCGTGAAGGTGACCATTCTTATATGCCTCATCTACCAGCAAAACCTCAACATCTCTGTTTGCCGAAGCTCCGTTTACGCTTTCTACTTCAGTTTTTCATTTCATCATTTCCTCATTCGAAACGAAATCCTCGGCCAGACTGTTCACATTTAACTAGGTTTTACGTCAAGTTTTGAAATTCTACTGCACATTTCTCGTCAAATTTCCTGCCTCCTCTTGAATTTCATTGAACTATGAGGTCCGTTGCTACAGACTCCAAAAACACTGAGAGTAAAACCCACAAAGCAACCCACTTACCCAAAAGGAAAAAAACCCTACTCTCCCTCCAATCCCAATACTCCCCAAAATTCCTTGGTTATTCAACAGACAAGCCCTTGCAACCCACGATGGCATTCAGTATTCATTAGGGCTCCCCACTAGGGTTTGAACCAGCAGAACGAAAGTAAAACAAAAACGTCATTCAAGATCAGAAAACGAGATACCTGCAATGCAGGAAGGGCTACGAACTGCTCGAGCTTAAGAGTGAGCTGATGCCAGAGCTTGCGATCATAAAGATCCGCGAGAGAATCATACCACTCGCTCAGTTCCGGGCGAGCAGCTTTCTGGGTTTCCAGGTACTGGAGGGCCGCCATGCTTCTTTCTCAAAACCACAGCAATTCAGATCTGTCTGCCTCTCTGTGTTCGAGAAGACGATGAATAGCAGTCTGCGTGTAATTTAATTTGCTCTGCAAATCCGCTGGTTTTTAAAACCCCAAATCGTTTTTCTTTTTTCTTTTTACTTTATTGGGTTACTTGCGATAAAGGTTTCATACCTTATTCTTCTCTTCTGTAACTTGAGCTAGCATGAGAGCTTATGCAGTCCGTCAGCTTTTGCATTTTCTTCTGGTTACCATATAGTAGTCAATAGTTTGGTTTAACAACTCAAGGAAACTTCTTTCTCCGTTTTTCTTTTTTAAAGAAAAACAGAAAGGCTGCTATTAAAAAAGTTGGCAGTTGAATTCTTTTGTATTTCTTCTATGTAGAAGGTGAAAGAGGGGCCTTTCTGGCCTAACCAAAGGGAGCTTATGCTCTCCCAAAGACCTTTTATTAAATTCGAAATCGAAATCAAAATAGCCGTTTGGAATGAGAATGATACAAAATACACCTTAAATATCCTAAATATATTCTTAGGAAATGAGAACCCTAGTTCATGATATTCCTTGGTAAATAAATGGATTATAAAATGTCTAGACAACTCACAACTTTGGTCGTAGGGAACAAAATATACAATGAGCTTGGGCTTGGGGAGTAGAATGACTAGAATGATTATAAGCTCACTTCTAATTTTCCAAAGAAGGGAACACACTTGAGAGACTTAGAAATACAGAAATGATAGATTCCATATGTAGCATCCACGTATGCAAACATAGGTGCTTTGGCTAAATAGTAAAATAAGGCTTAAAAAATATCTTCATGTCACCTTTATCTTTACAAGTTCCATGGTATCTTAACTATTACTTAAGAACTATATGGCCTTAATTCTTGTGTGATACGTCACAAGGATATATAGGCTTGTTAATGAGCTTTGGCTCTAATGCCCAAGCCACTACCTTTCTCTACAAAGCAAGACTTAGGGCTAGATGCATTAGAGTAGGACCGTGTCTTAGCTCTCTTAGGGAATGATATCTCTATGTGCATGCTAGTGCTCTTAAGCATGTTATATTGTCTCAGTCACTTATATGATTATAAATGCATCCTCAATATGCTCATAACCATGGATTGTGTCAAGCTATGCTTCCCCAAAGCCATGTTGTTACATAAGCTTTCACTAAAGAACCAATTATTGGAATTATAGAGTATGCTTGAAAAAGATATGGAGTATCTTTAAAAAGAAGATCAATTTGCACCATCTCAGTTGTTATCTTTAACAAACTAAACTCAAATTCCATTAATAATTAAATATACTAAGTATAGATGACAAGTTGCTATTATTTGGCCCATTTTGTTAAAATGCGAAATTAAATTTTTGCAAGTATTTTACTATGAAAAATGTGTAAAACAAGTAAACAATGTCAAATTTGCTCATTGTTAGAAGTGATGTAAATGTTGTTAGAGCAAGAGCCATCCTCTCAAGCAACAATTAATTTTTCTCTCTTTCATTTTTCAAAAACATCAATTATAAGGTTGTACACTTGAGAATAGATCCCTATAATTGAAAATTTTTTCCTTTCCATGTTATTTTTAGTGTTATTAACTTAATGTTAAAACTATGATGTCCTTAAATGTTTTTTTTTTAGCTTATTATAGATTTTAGTTTTGAGGTTTCTTATTTACAAAGACCCTATAATTGGACCTAAAACTAGTTTTTCTTTTTTTTTCTCCATTTTATTTTTATTTTTTTGGAGGAGGGGGGAGGGGGAGAGGGAGGGGACATGTCTAACCCCAAAAAATGAATCATAAGATTTTTAAAAAATTAGAGTATATCAAATCCTCAAAGAAAGAATCTAAAGAAAAAGCCCAACAGTTTTGTGAATGCCTTTTCAGGTTTTCATCCTTACAACTAATCTTAAAAACCCTCCTCTATGGGCTAGAAAAAGTATCAAGCCTTGTCCTTATTCAAGAGCAACCTCACAAGTTTTTGTTTCTTATGAAAGGATTTTTTGTAGAGAGAGAGAAAACTCTCTCTAAAGAAAAAAGAATATATCAATCAAAAATAAAGAACAAATAGAAACAAAAGCTAAAATATTCTCATCCATGAGCCTTCAAAACAAAAAGAAATTGTTACTATAAAAAACAAATTAATTATTTAGCTTTCATTGGGAGATTTTTTGCTTGAAGTTGTAACTGACAAATAACATCTTTGAGAATCTAGTATTTGACACTTGAAGAGAGGTAATAGTTATGCTCTTATTACTAGAAAATAACTGTACACTGAAGCTTCCAAATAGAGAAGAGAACAAGTGGTCAAAGAAAATTCCAAATGTAAAGAAATGAAGTAGACAAAGTAGGCTAATCAATAAGAATGACTTTATTAATAGTTAGTTGAAAATTTTTTTGAGAGAAAGTTTGATCAATTATATAATGAGAGGAGTGAATCCCCAAATCATTAATTACAATAGCAATATCATCATGGAGGGTAGAAGATCCTCTAACAAAACAAATGAACATTCAGACCAATCAAAAAGCCCCAAGCATTCCTATAGGGCATTGAAACCAAAACCCAAAAAACAATCATGTGCAACATCATAAAGTTCATTTAAAATAGAGGGTATGCATATTCAAAAAAGCAAAATAACACTTTAATTTACAAGTACCACATTAGCTCATCTCACAAGGAGTCACAAGTGTTAAACATTGTCATTGTGCATTCATGGATGTTTTCCCACAAGTGAATGTTGGTGAATGCTTTCAAGATACATTTACAGGGAGAGTTTAGTTACTGATGAGTGGCGAGGTACCCCTACACTCAACCATACGAAACGAGCGTACACGCGCGATCCGGTCGAACTCCGCAGACTGAATGCCTTAACGCCACAAGAAACACTTGGGGTTAATCGTTCGTTGTCTTCCCAGGCTTGCTTGTAAGTGTCACGGTGTATGGTTAAGCAAGTCTGAGGTATGTGATTTTTTTGGTATTTTCGGCTTATCTTCTATGCTACCAGGAGAAAGGGTTGAGAAACTAAGATAACTCTAACTAAGATCTAAGTCTAAATTAACTAGCGTCAGCATCCGTTCCCACTTACCGGACACACCCCGAACTATGCAACTGCAGCTTACCAAACGCTAATCGTTACTGGGATCGCCACACGTAACGCAAGTGCTCGAAGTGGTCGTACTGAGGCACCTATTTAGCCTACGTGTGATAAGCAGCCGATTCCTTAGCCAGCCGTACACACCCGTAGGTGCTCGTAACTATTTCGTACTTATCACACGATCTAGCCTAGCAATGAGCAGCCGATTCCTCAACTAGCCGTACACATCGGACCCGGGAGTTACCAAGCGCAGAATCCTGGAATACGCTACTGGGTTACCAAGCATCCAATGCTCGTAATTGAGTCGTACTCATGCATTGCGTCAAGCAGCCGATTCCTTGACTAGCCGTACACGTCCGTAGACGCTCGTAATCAAGTCGTACTTGAATGCACTAGGAAAGCAGTAAAGGAAAGCAATAAATGAAACCACGTGCTGCAAGGTTTATCCAAACAAGTTCGTCTTTATTGCCGTACACAACTTGGGTTCAGGTTACAAGCTGCTCGAATAAAGAGCCGTTCACTCTAGGACTCCTACTGCGGGCACATGGGGAAAAATTCTAACTTTGGAGTGATCAATCTGCCAGAGCTTCGCTACACTAGCCAGGATTGGGAAAT
Source organism: Gnetum montanum (assembly GCA_015680685.1). Taxonomy (NCBI): domain Eukaryota; kingdom Viridiplantae; phylum Streptophyta; class Gnetopsida; order Gnetales; family Gnetaceae; genus Gnetum; species Gnetum montanum. The sequence continues at coordinate 149,126 of MNCI01033132.1, forward strand.
AAGGGGAGTGCCGCCTCTTATTTATAGAAATGGTGGCGGGACGCGATATCGCGTACGCGATATCGCATGGGATGCGATATTGTGTCGGCAGCGATATTGCGTAAATCGCGTCTCATCATACCCCCATGACTGAATGAAAACTCGTCCTCGAGTTCCTTACAATGATATCAGGTAGGTATGGGATTATTAGGGAAAATGGAACTAATGGGATGACATGTGAACGGTCTTTATTACAAGACTTGACAAAAAGTGGTGTTCATGACAACATGGGTGAACACCTTATTACAACGACATCAGGCCACATTTGGCAGCTGAGAGAAAAGAGAAGAGAGAGTAGAAGAGAAGAAGAGAGAAGAGTCTTGTTGCTGCCAACGCCTAGATTGCGCCCTTCGTTGTTCATCTTTAAGCGCATTATCAACTCCATTCCTTGCATGCTGCTTCAGCGCTGCTCCATTCCAAGTGT